>JAOYMZ010035513.1:0-15937 GCA_025802335.1 Pinguicula primuliflora | reverse complement strand
ATGTCCTTTGATGTGTGATGACAAGGCTGCCATATACATCGCCGAAAATCCAGTTCAACATGATCGAACAAAACATGTCGAGATTGATCATCACTTCATCAAGGAAAAACTTGAAGGCAAGGTCATGACATTACCTTTTGTCTGATCAGAAGATCAGTTGGCGGACATCCTGACCAAAGCTGTGAATGGTCGAATATTCTATAATACTTTATTCAAGTTAGGTGTCGGTCAGCCCATACCAAACTTGAGGGGGAGTGTTACAAAAACACAAAGTAATTGTCAAGGAATGGTTGATGCAAAGTCAAGGATTGATGCACATGCAAAGTCAAGGATTAATAAATGCATTGCACACGCAAATATTGTTAATAAATGCATTTGTGATTCCCGTGAGGCATGAAAGTCTTTGATGAGAAATTCATATCCCTTCATTTAAGGGATTGTGTAGGATACAATTAATTTCTCACGTGTGAGAAAAGGAGAATGAAGGACTTGTATATAAGGCCTCATTTGTACATTTGAAGACATAAGAGAAAAATTTGTCAATCATCTTCTTCGGACTAATACAAGCTATAGGAGAACAAGGAGCATAGCCCTCCCTTTTTTCCACCAGACTCAGTCTTGAGAACGTTGGCTTTAAGAACGAGTGATTTCCCTTTCTCTTTTTCACAGCATTCACCTCAATAGTCTGCAAAATACGGTTGGGAGGTAATCTATACTTAGCAAGCCATATGTGACACGCTAATATTACTGAAAGGATTTAAACTCATAAACTTTGAGTGCACTCATAACCACTATATCAAACTTGACCCGTGATTGCACTTCCACCTCTTTCTCTTTACACCAAACCAAACAATTTTGATTATCATTATTATAGCACTGATTTATTTTTTGTGATATGAGTTGATTATTTATATTTCAGATAATCTTTTGGATTGTATGAGATTATAAATACAGATAATTTTACACTCCAAATATATTAGAGCGCTTCATATGGTCAGTCTTCTGTTGGTCAGTATTTTTTTCGGGTGCACAATTTTTGTGTGCCACCATCCGTTTCGAAATTGGTCGCATAATTGGAACGCTTATACATAGAATATGAAAAACCCATGTTCCAGCATGGTCCCAGCGACGAAAAACCTTATTAAAGACTAATTAATCCAAGAGGAAAGAGATTCAGAAATTTCCGATGATGAAATCGTCCGAGTCGTGTTGGAACTTGGGGGTTTTCATCTTCTTTGTATAAGCTTTCTAATTATACGACCAATTTCGAAAACAGATGATGACACGCAAAAAGTGTGTACCCGAAAGAAATACTGCTCATCCGACGGATCATATGAAAATTTTCCTATATATATATATTCTACATAATGCGGAAGCCAAAAAGCCAAGAAAAGCAAAAAAGACCAAAGAGCCTCTCAAGGTGGCTCATACCGCACGAAAGCTGGAGGAGTTATTCTCGCGGGTAAGGAAAGGGAATTCTTGTACAGACAGGTGTAGTACACATGCATAATCACAATAAATCAAGTCAACTCTCCTTATCCCGTCAAATAGGAGTTGGCTTATTAGTTATGTGTGATAATTGCATTCACAGATTAAATGGTCAAATCCCTATTAGCAACATTACTAAAAAAAAATTCTCCCTACCCCTTATCAATATTATAATTATTTTTAAAAGAAAATGGTATAATTAAAATTAGAAGTTTGCTTAAAATACTTGAATTATAAATTGCCATTTATAGCTTATAGAAACCCTACTTAGGGTCCTCTGTTTATTAGCAAAATACTATATCACACCCCACACTACACACATATTTTACACTCCTCTCTCACATGGTGTGTGGCCCACACGCACTAGTAGTATATGTGGACCCCACATCCATATAAGATAAGAGTCTGGAGTGTGTAAATTGTAGTGTGATATATAATTACTCGTTTATTAGATTGGGGGATTAATCTACCCGCGGCCACCGCTTCAATTAAGAATACGACATCGTTTCATGTCTCCTAGAGGATATAAATTTTTCGTCAACTCCTGTCATATGATCCATCAATGCACCGAGGTATCGAAGACCGCTGGAAAAAAAAATTACAAGATTCCAAGGAAATTTAGCTCTCGCCAGCCGTAATCTCAAGAAAGACATTTGTACATCTGTTGTGATGAATAGATGTTCTCGCATTCCTCTCTTTTTGGTGCTGTGGATCGCATGGATCGCGCGGAGATCCTCGTGCAGCTCGATAATCAATCCATCCAGAGTAAAAACAATCTCATGGAACCCCAGGTACTTGGAAAAAGTTTTTATCTTGTTTCATTATTTTGTGTGCGTGGATGCCGGGTGGGTTGTTGGGGGCTTGTGGGTGATTTGGCGTTTGATTATTTTGGATCTTGAATTTTCATTTTGATTATCTGTTCTTTCTGCTGGCAGTATTCCTACGATTGAGCTAAAATGTTTTATTGCATTGTAGAGCATTTCTTTACGAACGTTTTCTAACTGACGACGAGTGCAACCATTTAATCTCCCTGGTGAGTGTTAGAAATATCCGGTGATGATTTTATAGCAGTAAAAAACCGTTGCAAGTTCGTCTCCAAGATATGCATAGTCCTGACCCCAATCCGTCAGGTCTTTGTGTTGGTTTCTCATATTGTATTGACTATTGATTTGAGAGATCGTTCCACTCTCCACCTCCTCTTGTATATATGATATGCATATCTCACAATGGGTGAATCAATTATTTGAATTGGGCGACTTGAGTTTAGGCAAAATCAGAGCTAAAGAGGTCTGCTGTGGCGGACAGTGTATCTGGGGAAGGAAAGCTTAGCGAGGTTCGGACGAGTTCTGGCATGTTTATTGCAAAAGAAAAGGTTTGATTCCTTTCTATCAATAGCTGGTTCTCATTTCTCTTGATATATGCTTAACTTGTTTTGTCCCTTTTCTTACTTTAATAGGATCCCATTGTTGCTGGAATCGAAGAGAAGATTGCTACGTGGACCTTTTTACCTAAAGGTGAGATTTCTGAAAATTTTCTGAATATGAACTCTTACTTGGATATGATAAGGGATGCTCGGTTATTATGGCCTGCTTTATAGCAATATGAAGTGTGACTCTACTGCATATTTGATGTTTGCATTGTTACATTCTATTCTTGATTATCTTCCGATAGAGAGTAACTTTTTCTGCATATAGAAAATGGTGAAGATATACAAGTATTGCGTTATGAGCCCGGACAGAAATATGACCCTCATTATGACTACTTTACGGACCCTGTTAATATTGCACGCGGTGGTCACCGAATAGCTACCGTTCTAATGTATCTTTCTGATGTTAAAAGAGGAGGGGAAACTGTTTTTCCATCAGCAGGGGTTAGTTCAGATGCGGTTTATCTCCCAATCTCTTTATTGTTCATTATTATTGTGGTGTTCATATGGTCAGTCATTGTAGGAATCGCCTCGCCCTAGGTCAGTTTCAACAGATGAGAACTTGTCAGAGTGTGGAAGGCAAGGTCCTGCAGGTAGGCAATAACTTAAGAAGCAAACACCCCAAGTTAATATCCTTATCAAATCTAACTTAACCTGAGTCTTGTCACATCTTCTGGTTGTTATATCTCCCAGTGAAGCCACGCAAAGGGGATGCACTTCTTTTTTTCAGTCTCTTTCCAAATGCTGTTCCAGATCAAGCAAGCCTGCACGCTGGCTGCCCGGTTGATGAAGGCGAGAAATGGTCTGCGACGAAGTGGATTCATGTGGATTCTTTCGACAAAATCATGGGAGCCAGTGGGAATTGCGCTGATGGGAATGAAAATTGTGAAAAATGGGCTTCACTTGGTGAATGCACCAAAAATCCAGACTATATGATTGGTTCTTCAAATCTTCCAGGATACTGCAGGAAGAGTTGCAAAGTATGCTAAAACTGCTAAACAATGCTACCCTTTGCTGAGCATTGTTTGGCACAATGCTGCCCAATGTTACACAATGGAGTGGTCTTTCATTCTTTGTATTCTCTCACTGGAGTTCTGATATCAACATTATGATCTGAGGAAGAAAATGAGACGATTACACAAGATCGGCATATTGAAATGAATATGCTGCTGCCTTGATGTTACAATAACTGTGTTGCCAAGAACCTGCACATGTTCTTACTTTTGAATCTTGATGATAATACATACTTCATGGATTTGCTTGTCTTGCAGCAAGATTCTAGCGTTGAAAAAATTTATCTTCCACTTCTCCCCAAGCCTAACTATATTTCCACTTTCTTTTTGTCTTTAGCGTTGACGCCTGTACAAGTTTTTAAGCACAGACTATCAGCTGACAGGTACAGAGATTCTGCACTACGCCTGCAAAGTTTCGGTTAAAGAAGGAAACAGACGAAAAGATTGAAAGAAGATTCTTTTTAATCAATATATATATCTAATCAAAAGTTGCAATACTATATTGAAGAAGTGTGCGGAGGCAAAGATGGGGAAAATGCAGTTTATATGGAAAATCTTCCAAAAATCAAGCCAGAATAGAAAAGAATATTGCACTAACAGCGGGCTGTGGAGATACCAACAAAGCATAGATCCCGATAAAACAAGAAAAGGAAAAGAACGGGAAAGCAGACAAGTAATTTGCAGGTTACAGCAATTAAAAGTATTGATCTTTCTTTCTGCGGCAGCCGCCTGCTGTTCCTATTGTTCCACTTGACCAAGTTATTTCTTTTCTAGCATCTTTATCCGTCAAGATCTGCCAAACGTATAACCGAATCGTTGTGTTTCTTAGCACCACCAGAGCCAAGGCCTGGAGCTTTAAATCTTGATTAAGAAGCAAGAACATGGAGGTGGATGAGTTGCAGAGAAATTTTCTTGAATATGCTAATAGTTTACTTCATGAGGTAACATGGGAAACTACCGAATGCAATGATTTTAAGAAATTCCTGCTTTTATCCTGTTATTGCATCTTTCGAAGATTTTGTTTTGTTTATTGATGTGGGCATGCCGCATTTTACTTTGTGGGTTGTAAGGGATTCTTGGATAGCCAGTTTGGTCAGCTGCAGCTGCTTCAAGATGAGAGCAACCCGGATTTTGTGGTGGAAGTGCTGACCCTCTTTTTTAAGGATTCTGAAAGGCTTATCAATGATATCTACAAAGCATTGTAAGAATTGTTGTCCAGTTTGAAGATCTGTAAGCGTGTCATGACTCCATTTCTTTACTTGTCTTTTGAAAACACTGAAGTTGTTTTTCTGCAGGGACCAGCAGACAGTGGACTTCAAGAAAATTGATGCTCATGTTCACCAACTCAAAGGGAGTAGCTCCAGGTAAGAAATTTTCATCCTTACTCTTAATTTTCGGGACAGGGCCTCACTGTATACTATGCAGTGGGCTCATGGCACTGCGGGATTGGCCGATCAGCGGGTCCGCGCAAAAGTCGACCCACCTGCCACACCAATCCCGTAGTGGTACATGACAAACTGTTATTTTATTTTTTTTCAATTTTTGAATTTCATATTTTTGTTGTATAATAGCATAGGGGCACAGAGAATTAGTAATGCCTGTGTTGTTTTCCGCAATTTCTGCCACGAGCAAAATGTTAAAGAGTAAGACCCCTTGTTCTCTTTCTTCTTATTTTGACTGTTATGAATCAAGGAGTGATAGAGAAGAGGGAGATAGGGCCATTGATGGTAACCCATTGAATTCTCACGTCTACAGATGCCTTAGATGCTTGCAAACGGTGAAGCATGAGTACTTGCTTGTCAAGACCAAAATCGAAAGGCTGCTCCAGGTGTGTTTCGATAAGCCACACTTTGCAAGCCATTTATGACAGGCTCATGTCAATGAAAGGATTTAAACCGATGACCTTTGAGTACAATTGTTACTCTCAGAACCACTAGTCCAACCCCTCTTTCCCTGTTCCAAGTTCAAGGTTAAATATGAATGTGCATGCTAATCTACAAATCATGTAACTTCTGTGTTTGGCTTCAGCTGGAGCGGCAGATTACAGCTGCTGGTGGAATGGTTCCCACACTAACCAATCTCTTGTGAAGAACACTCAACGTCCTCTCTACATGGTACTTAACAGCATTTGCGAAGATGTTTTTCTAGATATTCACAGTATCACTTAAGTTCAAGGCCCTGATGAGCAATGATGTCGTACCATGAAACTTACGTACATAAACTGAAAAATGAAAACTGGGTTTTTAATAAGTTCTGATGCTTTTAGACATGTGTTTCTTGTGATTTAAGGTACATAATGTCGATGATTATTAACTTCTTTGGAGTTTAGGTGAACCACCATTACAATATTGAGGTAGAAAACAAGAAAGTTTTTACCTCTTTTATGTATGATTTCAGTACGGAAAGTACTCACATTTTCTCTTTGGAGGACTATTGATTCTCTCATGGTACTGATTTCAAGCAATCAGTGACAAGCTTCGGAGTATATGTTCGAAAAATACAGAGATTCTAAATACCATTTTCTTTTTTGTCTCTGTAGTCGACTCCACATTCTTCTCTGCTAGTCAAAGCTCTTAATTACTGCAGACTGTTTTTGTTGGCCAAGTTGATTTACAAAAGTGTAGTAATAAGCTGAAGGATCCACATTTTCCAATACCTGCAGTAAACTTCCGTTGTTTTCATTTATAATTAGCTGTTTATCTTCAGATTTAACACATCTTGCTAAAACTTCAACGTTCCTTGCTCCATATGCTGCCTTGCAAAAGATTGCACCAAGAATCTCTCCTAGAAACATATCCTGTTAGCAAATGCCTCGAGACCCGTGTGATAGAAATTGCCTTTATCTGCCTTACTGCTGCTGATATGCTCTCCAACGACAATGATTTCCTGCACATCTCAAAACTGCTAGTGCCCCATATATATTTCATATTAATGTCTATTTGAGTTCACTCACCTGAATGTTGGAAGTCAGATTCTTGTCTGAGAGCACAATCCTCGCAAGATTAGTCAAGGGACCGTTTGTCAAAATGGTCACATTTGTTCCTGGCTTGAGTGATTCTGCCACGTACTGCCATATCTCTAGAGCTAGTGGAGTGGCTGTCTAAGTTCAGGATTATCCGTATCCCGAGGAGCTCCAAATATCACAGAGTTATCTGCTGAATACCTATTTAAAAAACTCAACAAAAATAGGAAAAGAGAAAAAGAACGAACTGCCAAAACCATTGCAAATTTATAAGAGTGTATAGCCAAGTGAAAAGCTACCTCCTTGGGCTCCTTGGCAGATCACGGGCCAGGCCGTACAGCGTATCCGAATCAAGAAAGCCACCACGGCCATACGGAATTGCTTTGTTGTACTTACAAATCTCCCCCAGCAGAAAAAATGAGATAAGATTGGTTAAGACTTAAGAGCAAAAGGTTCTCCAAGGCCAACCGGGATATCATCTCGTCCCATCATTTGCAGCAGATCGTAGATGACATCAATAGTTACTGCATTGGCCCATCCAGTTGCAGTAACTAAAATTGCCTGAATACAAGAATGCAACCAGCTGATGGTTTTACTCTTGGCATCATAGCAGAATAGAAGAGTTCGAAGATGGTTACAATATCTTGAGATTTATCACCTCAATGGGTACTTTGAGGAGATAAAAGAGAGCTAAGAAGTCTCCAGCGCTCATATCCATGTCGAAAACAACATTCCTGCCTAGCTTTCTCTCCTTGAAACTTGGCTTATAGAGGACTTACTCTGTAATGAGGAAACTGTGAAGTGAAATTGAAGTTTCCAGTTTGTTCTTTGCAGTTTAAAACCTGCGATTCCGAGTGTTATATGCTTAATCTAAGACATCTATAGCAATTAAAATCAAGTGTATGATAGAATCTGAACATACAAATAGATTAACTCCCTTCTAGAAAGCCACTGAAGAATTCTCTGTTTAGCCTACAGTTTCTTCTTCGGTTAGGCTTTGCTTTCACTGCAACAAGAGCGCGAACTCCTTCCCGTCCCTTAATTTCTGCTGTAAATCCATTCTTGCACCTTCCCTTACCATTCTCGCCAATGCAAAACGGATCACGGAGTCCTCCCTGAACATGGCCACTATGAACACTCTTTCTCCCCTAGTTAAACTTTGGTTTGTCAAGCCCATGGAAGAGTGGATTTGATCCATCTGATACTCCTTATGGCTTATTTGAAGCGATCACTGTGATATTCATGAACTCCATCGTATTCGTTTTTCCAATCTTCCTCCATGGCCAACAGGAATTGCTTGCCTGTACCGGTGATATCCAGCTGTATTATCTCCCTGAAGCCGAGAAATTTAACTTACTGGGATGAAATCAAGCCAGTTTCTGAATGAGTATAGGCTCATGAAAATCAGAGAAACCTGCTCTATAATGGGATGATATCCTCCAGCAGCTGCCAAGATGACGCCATTTTGAAGTATTCCACCTTCACCACCGACTCCAACCGCAACATCATCTCATCCCATCATGTAAAGAATGTCATAAACTTGATTCACAGCATGACCCGCATCAGCCCATGAATTTGTATTGATTGTTACAGCCTATAGAAATGTTTGCTGGGGTTTATTCCAAAACCAGCTCTAACTTTTGCCTATAATGAGAACAATCTCATGCTTGCCTGCAAATCAAATTGTGATCTGTTGAGTTTCAGAATAACAAAGCAAATACATCATCTGGTATCAACGTCTGTAACCAACAGAATCCGGTGGGGTTGCCGTCCTTTTGCCGTGGTTCCAAGCAAGATGACAGCCATGTATAAGCATAACAATCTTTTCATCATCACCTTGTTTGCTTCTTTACTCAAAAACTTGTTCTGCTCTACAGAATGATTTTTGCTTATGGAAGAGAAAAATGAAATGCTTCATTTTCTTCATCAGTTGATCAAACTTCTTTTATATCAACTCAATTTCCTATAAAGAGGGAGGTACCTAAGGACCGCCTTGAAATGCGTTGATACATGTAAATGTAACAATTGAACAAAAAAATTAAGTACTATAAGTACACTATCATCCGCCTGTATTTCATATAACTAGCTTTCATTTTCTAAATAAAGTTTCACCGAAACTTACAGCAAATAAAAAATATAAATAAAATGATTTCCAAGGAAGGTGTTAGAGATATGTACTTGATGTATTCAATTTGAGGTTATTCTTGTATTAATATAGAAATACCTTGTAGTCGAATACTGGAAGTGTGCTGTAAATGTTCTAAGATTGTCGATAAATAGACACTCAAGAGGTGTCTACAGGTTTATGCAACCATTATCTTCATCTTCTTCCTTGTTCTCTCCTGGTTCAAAGTACAAAATATATTCATTCAAACTCTTGATAAGAGACTGAATACTATCATAAGCTAGTAGTTCTGTATTGCTGCATATACTTGATGAAGAAAGTTTTGTTCTGAAGTCGAAATTTGTATCTTTATCCAATCTTCCTCCAGGACCAACTGGGATTGCCTGCCTGTATCGGCAATATCCAGCTGTGTTATCTCCCTGAGACCAAGATTTTGAAGATGAATAAAATCATCTTTCTGAATATGGACTCATGAAAATCACTGAAACATGCTCATCCTCCAACATCTGCCAAGATGGTTCCATCACCGCCGATGCTCATCCTCCATCATCTCATCATGTAAAGAGTGCCATAAACTTGAATTGCAATACAACCAGCATCAGTCCACGCATTTTGATTGTTACAACCTGCATAGAAGTGTCTAGTTTTAGTCCCCATCTGCACTATAATGAGAATCTCATGCTTGCCTGCAGAATAAACTGTGATCTGTTGAGTATCAGAACGTACAAAGAGCAAATAAATCATCTGTATCAACGTCTGTACCTAATAGAATCCTGCGGGGCCTCCGTCCTGATTCCGATCAAGATGAATACATAACATTCCCCTCGCCATCATATCCTTTATAAAACTTGTTCGTTACTGCACAGAGATTTTTGCTTCTGAAAGACTAGTTGTTCATCTTTTTCATTAGTTGCTCAAACTTTTGAATCATCTCAGTTTCCTTAAGGAGATTAATGATCCCACTAAGCAAAATTAAACAATAACTCTATGCATATTATTAAAGAGTGGGTGCCAGAAACAAAAGCAGCCCTCCTCTTTATACACAAAGTGACAAATACTTAATTTAAGTCAAATGGATGATGTGCGTCGAGAGTTAAGACTTAAGACACACTTATGAATCCTAATAAGGGTTAAGGTAAAAAATTGATAAGGCTGGTTGAGTGAATTCCTAGTTAGTAATACAAATTTGGACTTTTCAATCGGTTTAGGCTGATCAGGAAAGTAATCCAAGTATAGAAACAGCTAATGGTCTCTTTACAACTACTTGTTCTCCCTTAATGAAGCATTAATTGGAATTGAACTCATTAATGAATCTATTCAACAGGGTTTCCCTTCACCCATCTTCTGAAAGAATCTGCAAGAACAATTTCAGTTAAGCTGTAGAACTCAGTCTGATCATGTCCAACCATTTAGATGCTACCCAATTGGTATTACATTGAATCTCAACAGTATATATATTTCAGTGATAAAAAATACATATTCTAAATAATACCGTACAGGGTGATGATCCTAGTGTTGGAGAAACTCAGAGAAATAAAAGGAAGTTTACATATTTCACAGAAACTATCGCTGAAGAAGCCTTCTTGCTGAAGCAGATTGCAAGTTCTCAGTTTTCCCTGAATCAAATTCATCATAAAACCAGCCCACGGATCTTTGAGCCTCTTGCACAATTTGAGAAATACCTACGTGGAATGGAGACAAGCATACAAAGATCAGATCTTGAAGAAGGTCAGATGTTACAATTAAGCCCCACCGTAGAAAAGAAAAAGGTCACTCGTCCTCCTCCGCCGGAACTGGATGAGTTTTCCACTCATTACTATGATCATTAAAGCAAAATCGAAAACTGACTACACGGCAAATAAAAAAATTTGCCCATATCTAGGGATCAGGGTTGCAATCGCAATTAATTGTCTCATCCTCAGTTAGATCAATCAAGATTGAAGTAGAGCCATAGATATTAATCCAAATAAGCCACAATCTACTTTGATGGATCAAGTATGTCATGACATGGTATGGCTATCACGGAAGAAAACAAAGAGCCAAACCTCCAGACACGGTTTGTCTGTGGTGGCGGATGTCGTGGACTGTGGCGGTGACCTTCCAGTAAAGAGGCCAGCCGACGTAGAACAGTATCAGAAGCACCGCTGCCGCCACAAGTAGCCGAAAAGTGAGCCTTGCGGTCGGAGACGCCATTGCTATCGGCCTGCTTGCTCTGGTCCCAGACATATTGCGTGGAGAACTTTAAAGCCGTAGCTTTTAAAAATAGTAATATTTATATTTATTAATATAAACTATGCTTTTTATTAATATAATTTATATTTTTTTATTATTTTATTTTATTTTATTTTCTCTTAATCATAAATCTGAGGCTGATTAGATCACAACACGGGCAAGTAACATTGACAAATCTGTTTTTAAAAAATAATTTTAAAAAAAATTATAAATGTAACCATTATCTATAAAAATAAATCTAAAATCGAATATATTTTATTTTACGACTAAACGGTTACTACTAAACACCAAGTTAACTTAATCACACTCTTTTCCATCAAATTCATCTATGCCATACGGAAATACGGTGACCGAAAAACCGAAAACTTGCATTTTTTTCGGTTTTATTTTTCCATTTGTTCACTCTTCCCGGCTTGACGACTGGTCCGAAAACGTATTCAGAGAATAAGATACAAAGATCATCGACTGCCTCATCGTGAAAATGGTGCATTTTAAGCTGATTTATTTGTTGAAGGTGTGTTTAGCTCCGAGTTCTAGCTGATTTATGGCACTATCATTACAATCGAGAGATGGGTCATGCATTTTCTTGTGAGATTTACACTTTCGTATGGTATTTATAGTTGAATCGCTTCATTACATTGAAGAATGAGAGCGTGAAAGTGAACGGGTTGTTTCGTGTCTCACGCGACCACTCGTCGTTCGCTCATTCGGTCTTAGCACGACCAATATCGTCGAGATATCCGACTCTATGATTTTCCCACATTTACATACGTTGCTTATAGTTTCGTGTCTCATGCGACTAGTCGTCGTTCACTCATTCGGTCCTTCCACGACCAACGCCGTCGTGATACCCGACTCTATGATTTCACCACCTCTACATACGTTGCTCTGTTTTCTATTGTTTGCAGATGAAGATGACTCTATTTTATAAGATTGCAAATTTTTTAGAAGTAAAGGATCATCCGAATATTATAGCTGCAGACATCGAATGTAATTTAAGAACTGCTCAAATCGACGAGGACATATTGTTTGCCCATCTGTTAGATCTCATATACAGCAGATTTGGACTCAGTAAAGATACATTTGATCTAGTTTTGCAGTACAATCCCAAAAAGAAGTGCGACCATGCTGAGTCTACAAATTTCTTGCATGATGACGGCGATATTTTGGGATTTTTAGGCCAACGTAAGAACGAGAATTCAACGAGATAAACATTGAAAGTTATTTTGCGTCCTAAGAAGAACCGGATGGCGAGCAGGTTGATGGAAATTTCGACGACGACTACTTTGGTCCCGTGATTAGAATTGAAAATCATGAAACTCTGGATACACTACCCAATCTGTGGTGCGGAAGAGAGCCGCCGACCACACACGGAACAAAAATGGCGATACGTCGAAACTTGGATCTTACAAGGCAGGATTCTAGGCAAGTATGCCCCAGTTCGATATACGAGTCTCAGCCTCTGGATGATCCAATACTTGAGTCCCCGCCTCTGAATGATCCGACGATATGTGAGCCTCTGCCTCTGGATGATACAATATATGATTCGCATCCATACAATGATCCTATAAACGAGTCTGGGCAAGTATTAACAGGTGATGACTCAATACCGCCACACGTTGATACGTTTAGGGATGAATCAGATATCCATATAGATCAATATTACGACTCTAAAGAGAAATTGATGAAAAAATTAATTTCCACCACGTTTGATGGTAATTTTGAAATTCGTACAAGAAAATCTAGCAAATCTTTATTAGTCGTATGCTGCGTCGATCAAAACTGCCGATGGAGGGTCCAAGGGGCGAAAGTCTGTGATGAATCGGAGTATTTTACAATCCGAACTTACAATGGAGATCATAACTGTTCTCTCGAGCACAGACATGCAAGCCATCGATAGGCAACGTCTGCCGTGATAGGGGAACTTGTTGCTCCTCAATTTGTCGGTGTTGGGAAGGGGCTTGCTCCTAAAACAATCTAGTGACTAGTTCGCACGGACCTGGGAGAACAAGTAAGTTATGACAAAGTTTGGCGGGGGATGAAATGTGCTCAAAACATCGTCCGAGGTTTGCCCGAAGAAAACTACAGCAAACTTGCGTCCTACCTTTATCTCCTCGAACAGTCGAATCCAGGGACTGTAACTCACATAGAGATCGACAGTAACGACATATTCCTGGATTATTTTTTGGCATTCGGGGCTTTGATAAGGGGTTATTTATAGCTGGCTTATCTACGCTGCTATATTTTGTCGTGGATCCGATCATTTTATTATTGTTTATGACAAGATATCGATGTAGCTCTTGAATTAGAAATTTGACATTCTTGGGCACAATTTTTGACTCTTTTTCTAATTGATGTTGCACATTTCCTTCTATAATGTGCTCGTACACTGCTCCCGTGAAGGAAAATGGGTATGCGCTCACATTCAGTGTCATTATACTTCACAAATTTTCCGGATCAATGGGAGGCTAAGCACGTAAGATATTTGTTTGAAGAATATGGTGGCGTTGAAGACGTTTTCATCCCGAGGAAGCTATCAGCTAGTGGATGCTGCTTCAGCTTTGTGAGGTTTAGTAATCGTGTCCGATCTGAAGAAATTGCGAGGAGAATGAACGAGCGAACTGTGCAAGGTATACAAATGGAAGTAATTGTTGCAAAATTTCAACCGAACGTTGCAATGCCTAAAATCCCTGAGCGAGCTGAGTGGCGGCCTGCAAATGTGTGGAAGCAATCTGATTATTTTGTTAAACCTGGAGTTACATATGCCGGTGTAACCCCACGGGAGACTTCACCCACACCGAAATCGAGCGAGGACCTGGATTCCTATATTGTTCCTGAATGCGACAAGCTATGGCTGAAACACTCCCTTTTGGCCTGACTTAAATCATTGGATATCCCCAATGTGGAAAAGATGTTGCGAGCTATGGGTTATATGCAGACATTCAACGTTTAAGTGGGAATTTAGCCCTGATTTGGGATATGAATGCTGGGGATTCTGCCAGATTATTGGCATTCGGAAACCAAAAGGCGAACTTAATCTTTGATGACATATCTGTGTGGACTGAAGATGACGATCTGGACACGAGAGAGGTGTGGATCAAGCTGAAGGGTTTACCTGTGCATGCCCGCACAGAAGCATGTCTGAGATGGTTGGGGGGAAACTAGGATGTGTTACTTGCATTGATGAAGACACGTTGTAGAGAAAAAACTTATTATGGTGTCTGTTGGGATAATGCCTTGAAAAGATTTAAATATCTTTTGGGCTTTGAACCAATTATTTAAGAGTTGGATTTAATCTATGGCCCAACTTCCATGACTTGATTAACAAGATAATTTTGTGGGTTATTATATTCAGAACATTCAGGCCCATTGTAGTTAGAGTTATTATAGGAGAGAGACTCCTAAGTTCTCTCCTATAAATACATGGGTTCTGTCTAGGGTTCTGCACAGGTTGAGGTTAACCACAAAATTCATCTTCTCTGCGTTTTCTCTGGAGCAAGGGTTACGGGTGTCTCTCTCCAACTTCCGATCATGGAGTGCACGTGCGTTCGGAAGTGGCTGTGTTAACCTTCGGGAGCGATCGGCGTATTAATGATTAGCACCACGGTCGTGCCAAAATTGCTTTCAAGGCAGTATTTGCGTCTACGACACAGCTTGAACAGGAACATCGATAAGTCTACGATTTCGATAATTTACAATATATTCCAACAGTGTCGACTGTGAATCAAAACAACGATGCGGAAGAATCTTGGAGGAATCTTAAGTGCAAATGTCGATGGCAAGCAATTTGACTTGATTGTGGATGAGGAAGAAGATGAAAGCTCGAGTGACGGTACTCATAATCAACAGCCTGAGATGCAGGTAAAAACTTTAGCGCTAATGTTGCCAGAGGAAAATATTGCAGTAACGCAGGAGAAGACGCAGGAGACGATGCAGGGAATGCTACCGGAAAACTCAAATTCGATTTCAAATTCAAAATCAAAATTTGGTTCGTCTTCTCCGAAAATTGTGGGAACTCCCTCAGTAAGATTGCACCGTAATGGAAGTCGATTTGCTCAAAGATGCACTAGCGCCAGCTGCCACCAGCCCATTGTGGATAATACTATGCCTGCCAAAGAGAATATTTGTGATGATTTGAATTTAAAAGAAGTTACCATAGAAGATGGAATTACTGCATTCAGGGCAGAATTTTGGGCAAACTTGAACTTAACACCGCAAACTGAGGGGGACAGTGCAAAACGTTCTTCTCGGGGTAAATGTCAGCCTTTTGATATTGCTGGAATAAGTCAATCTGCAGAGATAATTAAGTGGGCTTCAAAAAAGAAGGGCATATCAAGTGTGGCAGAAGATCTAATCTCCTTGGGTGCGAAAGTGCTGGGATCTTCTTTAAAGTACCATACACACCCAATATCACCTGGGGTCATGAGTATTGTGGGTGCACGTGAGAAGAGACGCTTAAGATTCCTAAAGCTGAGGCAGCAGAGAGGTAAGAGTTTTCAAACTCCTGTTGAGGGTAAACTTATTCAGGTCCCAGTACTGACTCCTGTTTTGATTGAAGCTGAGATGCATGCAGAAGCAATGGCAACAATACAACTTGAAAACTTGCTTGGTGCAGACACGAGTAGTGCTCATCTGAATATGTTTGCTCAGATGGAGAAGAGGGATGCAGAGGAGGCACTGTAAGGCTTATC
>JAOYMZ010035502.1:2978-15938 GCA_025802335.1 Pinguicula primuliflora | reverse complement strand
AAAAACAAAAATGAGGATACAACCCACGATCAAACTACTAACCGAAGAAGCCGGGATCAAATATCTTCAAATCCTTTGCCGACAGAATAATTGCATATCTGAAAACACAAATAAAGAGGTTACAAATAGGTTGCATTGCTAAAACAGAAACAAAGAGGTTGCATATCCAGAAACAAAAACAAAGAGGCTGAAAAAATGAACATATACCGAATACATGTGCAAGATAAAACCTTTAAAGTATACCTGCAATAGATTTTGCTCAACCCTTGGAAAAACAAACTGGACATTGCGAGAAATAAAAAGAAACAATTCAAATATCCAACAAAATCAGAATGAATAAACCAAAGTTATTGAGATTGAGAAAAACTAAATTGGGGATGATACCTTGTGTCATTCCAGATAGGTCTCTTGCTCGAGCAAAGAACAAAACTTTCGCCATAAACTCTAAGTCTTCTGGGTCATACTTCCGCAGAAACTCTGCCAAATTCTTGTAGAATTCAATTCGACGTAGATGATTGGTCACTCGGCTTCGAAGAGACGCATCTAATTCATTTGACAAAAGTTGACATTAGTAAAAGAGAATCCACCATACACGAATATGTCTCCCGCTGTTACTCTAACCCCACCTTCTTGCCCTCCCAAAATTCAGTTGTAGAGCCTTTCCTGAAATCACAATAAGAATGGGGATGGGTTAACCGATAGAAACATGACGAACCATTCTTAGAATTCTGGATTTTGCGAGAACAAACCTGAAGAAACACAGATGACGCAAGTGATGAATAAATCTTCATCTAATGTATATAGACGAATTCGTGAGTGAGGGATGTGAATGTGGTCTCCTCGCTAGGGACGGCAGAGTGAAGGTAGAAGAGAGATCAGGAAGAGAAGATTTGATTTTGAGTCATTTGGTGAGGGATTCAATTTTGAGGAGATAGGATTTTGAGGAGATAGGATTTTGAGAAAGATAAACACCTAAATAACACATAAATGACACATGGCATCACAATTTTGAATTTGGCATATGACTAGGCAAAATTTTAAATAATGAGGTGTCCGAATTTTGATGTCTAAACATGGACCCACCAGTTTTTACATATAAAAGGCAAGATAGGATTGTTTGTTTATTTCTTTTTCCATTTATTCGGTGCATTTGGGATTAGGTGAATATTGATATGGCACACCCCCACCGCACCCCCACCGCACGTGGCTGTCACGTCAGCAACCACGTCAGCTGGTGCTGTGCTGGCATGCTGACGTGGCATCCACGTCAGTATGCCAATTTCTTTTGCATTTTTTTTATTAATTTAATTTTTCTAAATTAATATTATAGCGGCTTTGTCGTCGAAAAATTTAAAATCCTATTTAAATGTTATAAAATCAAGAGTTAAATATAAACCCAATGGCTAAACACTATAAACCCAAGGACTAAATGCTATTTTTCTAAATTAATATTACGGCAGCTTCGCCGCCGAAAAATCTAAAACCCTATTTAAATGTTATAAACCCAAGAGTTAAATATAAACTCATGGGCTAAACACTATAAACCCAAGGGTTAAATGCTATTTTTCTAAATTAATATTACGGCGGCTTCGCCGCCGAAAAAATCTTAAACTCTATTTAAATGTTATAAACCCCAGAGCTAAATATAAACCCCCGGGCTAAACACTATAAAATCAAGGGCTAAATGCTACTTTTCTTTTAAAAAAAACTGACATGGCAGCTGACGTGGCGGCCACGTCAGCTGGGGGTGCTGGGTGGGAGGTACCCATATCATTTTTAAAAAACTGATGTGGCCGCCGGCGTGGCGGCTTTGCCGGCGTGGCGGGCCACTGCTAAAGTGACGGCTGACGTGACGGCCACGTGGATGCTATAAGGTGCTGGGTGGAAGGTACCCATATCATTTTCGGAGTTAGCCCTAGGTCACTCACGAAAAACAACAACTTAAAACTTACAACGAGAATATTCTTCTGCATTTTGAGGATCATTTTAGTCAATTCACTTTAACTATTAGCGTGTAAATAATTCTAAAATCCAAAAAAGTATTCCGTCCGTATCATCCGCCACCGCCAGTGCCGCTACCGGTCACCGTTGCCGACATGGACATGGCCATCCTCACAACCTCCTCCGCCTCCTTCAAGCTGAAATATACTTCATTTATATTGCCTGAAATTGTTCCGGCTCCCAAATCGCACTCCCTCTGCTTCCCCACCTCCAGAGATCCCCCTCACAGTCACAGGTTTCATTTTTCTACTCCTCGCAGAACGATACGAGCGTTATCAGAAGAGGCAATCTCTTCATCCATCAACTCATCTGCTCCAAAAAAGAAGTCTGGGTCGATCATAGTCATTGATAATTACGATAGCTTCACGTATAATCTCTGCCAAGTCAGTTTCTATTTTTCATCTGTCATATTTCTCAGCCTTAGGTCCTTGCATTGAGAAAATGATATGATTTTGTCGTTGACAGTACATGGGTGCGCTGGGTTGTGAGTTTGAAGTGTACAGAAATGACGAGCTCACCGTTGCCGAGCTAAAAGAGTACGGAATTTTTTGTATCATCTCTTCTGTTTGCTTAACCAAAAAAAATCATCGCACACAGTCTTCTGTACGGTTTATCAGCTTGTCAGCTTCCTTTCTTTTCTGTACGGTTTATCAGCTTGTCGTCTTATTTTCTGGTAGAAGTTTGATGTGATAGTGTTCTGTAATTTAAATTTGCTGTGCATTTTCTAAAGCGATGGGATTATTCCCGGCTTACATTTCCATCACTCTGCTTTGAAAGAAAAGCCTGTGTATATATTTACTGATAGGATTTTTTGTGGATAAGCATATCTACTGATATGTTAATGGTGGTCTCTATAGAGGGATTTCTTGCTATTGGTTTAGGGATGTTTAAACTCCCTTGGGTCCAGTATTCAAATCCCTGGTATTTCTCTTATAAAACATGGTCTCTAGAGTGGATTGTTAAACTGATTATACCATACGGCAGGAAAATAATTCAAATGACTTTTAGATATTATTGGAGTAACAATTCAAACTATTATGTTTAGCTGTCGTCGATTATTAATCTGGTTGCTAACTGTTGGTTCTGGTTCTGGTGTGGTGGATCTATTACATATTCATTGATTGGCTGGCCAATATAATTATGCAACTGTGTAAACTGGTATGGAAATACTTAAAGACTACTGATCACCAAATCCCTAAACTGTGGGGAAGAATCATTCAAATGCAGAGATAACTTGCAACAACTTATACTCGAGTATTTTTAGGAGAGAATTTCTGCTTCTCGTATATGTCTTAGTATCTCATATGGTAGAGTAATATGTACTCATTTTCAATATATAGACCAGTGCAAATTAGTTGCGGGTCATTTACTTAATTGCAATTATTATTGCAGAAAAAATCCAAGAGGGATACTAATCTCACCTGGACCTGGTAACAATTTTCTTGCAATGCCTCTCTGTTTTCTCTCTGTAATTTGGATATGATTTTATTGTTTGATTACCAAAATCATCTCAGGCACACCTCAAGATTCAGGAATATCATTGCAGACAGTAGTGGAACTTGGACCGTGTGTCCCATTATTTGGTGTTTGCATGGGGCTACAATGCATTGGCGAAGCATTTGGAGGTACTTCCCACTGCAACTGGTTGACTTTTATATTTAGAATCGATTTACGTGAATAAGTGAGTGTAATTACAGAAAACCAGAAAGAAATCTGTTTAGAATGAAGAATCAAGTTGAAGGTTTTCTACCATAATTTCGGGAAAAGGATTTTAATATATATCTTTTTCCTTGATGAATAATATTGCATTATGCTTTTGACCTCGTTGATCAACATATCATCTTGAATGGTATTGCTCCACTTAAGACACTTAATGTCTGGTTTGCATACTAACAATCTGTAGGAGTTTGATCCATCGTTTTCATAATTCATGTTGCATGTGTTCAGGAATAGGGATTACATCACATTGTGAATTTTAGATAAGAAAGCAAGCTTCGACCTTTTAGTCAGAAATCTTATATTAGAGCATTGAAACATAAATAAGAGCATTGCAGGCAGTAGGGAGACAAAACCTATCTTATACCATCCCAGGAATAGTAGTGGAAGCTAAATACATCTGAAACTGTACCATGGAAATAGTGTCTGTGGCGGATGCACTGAGGAGCTTGGGGGGGCCCAAGCACCCCCAGTGCAACCGAAAAAAATCCACTTTTGATGTTTTGATGGAGCCATTGTCAGGCACTTTTGGGGTAAACATGATATGAGATTGAACGAAAAATTGGAGAGAAAAGAATTGCCCACAAGATAGTAGGTAAGAAGACGTATGAAAATTCTTCAAATAAAGAAAAAGTTTAAAGAAAAAATTGATTTTTTTATATAAAATAAAATGCAACTCATTTCCATTTCTAAATATATTTTATACATTTTGTCTGTTAAATTTCTTTTCAATCAAATATATTTTATTCGGTTCTTTTTTGGTACATGTATTTTAATCGTTTCTTTGATACATATAAAATTTAATCAATTTGATTTCATTTATTTAGAGTACTTTTATTTAAAAATACCTATTTTATTATTTATGAAATTATTTATCGAATCTTATGATTTACGTTACAATTCAATTCACGATTCACAAATTAATTATTTCATGAAAAACTCTTGGGATGTACTGTATTTTTTAATTTTTTTTAAAAAATTTTATAGTTTGGTTTCTTTTTCAAGATATAGATTCTTACGGGTCATAATTATGAGATTTATGTGCTCACTAGATAAGCTAGCGGACAATCGATGATTATCCTTTTGAATTTAGAGATGGATTAAGAATAAGTTATATTGCAAGTGATCATAGTAAGTATGTGCTTATTATATTTATTGTTTTACGCACCAAACTTTTGTTTTGCTTTTTTGTTGCATCAACTTCAATTAGTAATTTTTGCTACCTCAAAGAAAGTGATACTTGTCAATCAGTTCTTTGATTATATTGCTATATTGTAAATATTGTTGGGGCATTATGCGTAAGAAAAGACGATTTCCTGAATAAAAACTATGATGATATTGTAAAAAAGTTTGAAAGTAGATATTATGATTGTTATCTGGATAAGCACTATGATGATTATGTTGCTATGATTGTAAATATGGTTGTATTTATTTATATAATGTTATTATATTAGTTTTTTTAATCTTATTATTAAAGAAATTGGTAATCGTTTTACTGAATCAAAGTCGAAGCTACTTCTATGCATGATGTGCCTTGATCCTAGTATTTTTTTTTTGTAACTTTTAAGCGAGCACCCCCAGTTCTGATATCCTGGATTCGCCCCTGAATAGTGTGTTTTCCATGTCCGCATATCCCCACAATCTTTTGACACTTCTTAGTACAATTGTTACGCGAGAAAACATAGACCAATGGAGACTGGAGAGTACTGTTTGAGTTTTCTCCCACTGCATAATTGTTTCTTCCCCTGTGTAATCTTTCTCTTGAAAGGGCAAAATCACTGTCATCAACGTGAAGTGGGTGTATATTTTTGAAAAAGTTGGCTATATTTATTAAGTCAATATTTTTCTTGGTGAAATGCTATTTGGTTTGGATGGAAGTTTCCCGCAAGTACTATCACTTTTGCGATTTTTCATGTATCACTAAGTATGCTGACATATGTGGCTATATGTTGCACATGGTTCATTGTTTAAGTATGAGCTACATTTAGGATGTTTGGAAAAAAGCTTTCATTTCGTGATTCTGTTTAGTCTGTGGTAGTAGGCTTTTGGTTTGAAGTTTTGTCTAAATTTTTCACCTTGTGTACTCTTGATAAATAGATTTCAAAATACTTGATTTGTAAGAATGATCTGTATACATTGACAAAGCAAGTGTATTTCTAAAAAGACTGCTGGAAAATATGGCTACTATTTTAATTTTGGTTTGTGCTGTGCGGTTAACATGAAAAACAGCTGGAGTATTTTCTCCATTTCATGATGTTACTTCATTTTGTATCATGCCATTTTTACTGCATCTCTCTTCCGTATTTTTGCAAATATCCATGCACTATTTCTGAGTAATTTTTTATATTTTCATTTCCCCGCTAAGTTACACTTCATCTGCAGGTAGAGTTGTCTTGTCTCCCAAAGCTGTTCATGGAAAAAGTTCTCTTGTATACTACAATGAGGGCGCAGAAGATGGGTTGTTTACAGGTTTATCGAAGTAAGGACTTTTCTCAGTGCATTGTAATCTTGACATCATGCATATGATGACAGCTCAATATTTGACTTCAATAATTTTACAAATTGCAAAATTAGTAAAGCACGGATGTCACCGTGTTTGGATGGCGGATGACGGATGGCTATATAAAACACAATACTGCTTACTTATATAACTTGAGGTTCCCTATCTCCATTTCATTTCGTAATCTTCCTGTACTCGGTGGTACGCTTTAATCATAGAGTGAAAAGCCTACCATGGGAATATATATAATAGTAATAACTTAAATGAAATATATTTTATGATATTTCCGATTTTTACTTTATTTATATTATTTCAAGTTCCAGATGATAGGTTTGCTTTTTTCCAAGTTCTTCCATAACTACATATTTGATTTTTAGATTTTGCATATTTCTGCTAATGCTGTAACGGTTAACTGCTGCATATTACTTGCATCGAAGTTTAAATTTATTTATATATAGCCAAAATTGGTCTCAAATTTATTTATAATTTTGTTTGCAGAAGAAAATTTTCGAGAAACTAGTCACCTTTATTAATTTTGGCATTTATGCAATTCTTAGATTGTTATATCTCGTATGCATTATTGGCATGCAATGTCCAAGCACATGATCCAAGCAAGAATTTCCTAAACTGCGGTCTTAGTCTGACATCGCAATTTTTGCTCTTCCTTTTTCCCCTTGATGTCGCGTCCAGCCCTTTTATTGCTGGTAGATACCACAGTCTCGTCATAGGTAGAGAAAATTTTCCCAGTGATGCCCTTGAGATAACTGCATGGACAGAAGATGGGTTGGTAATGGCTGCTCGTCACAAAGTCTATAAACATCTTCAGGTAACATGATTTTTTGAAATGTTGATGAAATATTACTTTGGACTTATCTTTAGATAAGATTTTTGTTTTTCGAATCTGTAGGCTGGATGGAGAAATTTTGAATATGTGATGTGGAAGTTGCATTACCTCGTCTCCATGTGTTCTTTTCTACTGCCTATCTTTTTTTTTTACTGCCTATCTTTACAAATTTAGGTTTAGGTTTAGGTTTGTCCCTGTAGGAGAACTGTTTACCTCAACTGGAAGCCATAGTTTGACTGAAGTGGTTAAATCTGTGATGTCATGTAGAACCTGCTTAAACTTCAAACAGTTCTAGGATCCATGTTGGTTAATGAATGGTACCGTGCTGGCTGACCGGATTAAAATCCATGTAAACACCACAAAATTAGCTCAGTCAAGTGCCCAACAGCATAGTTGTCAAATTGAGATTCGAATCGTGAATCGAAAGGATCAATTTTTGAATCGTAAATCGAATGGAATAGTGAATCGTAAGGATTCAGTCATAATTTAAAATATACTAAAATAAATATTTTGTAATAAAAATATGATAAATAAATATTATAATATTATAAATAAACAGTTATAAAAGTTTGCTATTGATATTTGAATCGTGAATCTTAAGATTTAAATCCCAAATCGTACCCGAATCGTAAGATTCGGACAACTGGTGGCATAAATGATTCATATCTAAGATTTGAATCGTTTAGCTTTAGAATTGAATGGAATCATACGATTCGAATCGTTAATCGTAGGATTTTGATAACTATGCCCAACAGGTTATGGTGTGGATACTCCTCCACTATTGTCGTGTACAATCGCGAATCTCATAAATCATGCTAATGAGTTCATGGTTATGGATTTTGATATTTATGAGTCACGAACCTAGAAAACTTGTGATGATACAGAAGATTGCCAAAATAATTAGATTTTCTAATTATGGATAATTAGTTTGTATAACAAAACTTCCGGTCATGCTTGATACTGTACGAACCGGATTATGCACACCGGTCACTGGTCACAAGGAAACCTTAGCATCCTTTTTCTCTCACAGTCTGCTCTATTCTTAGCTAAAGTTCTTCATGTGTTCTTGTATACATATGCAGGGAGTTCAATTCCACCCGGAAAGCATCATCACAGAAGAAGGCAAGAAGATTGTTCATAATTTTATCAAGCTGATTGAGAAAAGGGAAGCTGAATCAGAGAAGGGTGAGCAATGATATGTTGTTAACTAAGTGGGGACTTGTCCTTTTTTTTCTCCATTACAGGCATATATATGTTGGATTCTTTCTGGAACCCTTTATTCTTGAGGAACTTCTACTGAAATTTTATCGCTGCATTTAAATCTCCATCTGCTAATTATTCTCCTCCTCAGAGCTTTTAATGATCTGGATGGTTTTCAACGTCTTGACCCTTACATTGTTGTGGCATAAATGTTTACATATCTATAAGATTCTATTATTTGCTGATTGATATCGTTGGCTTTTACTATCCAATATTATTGCAGCAAAAAATTTAGGTGAAATATGGGCCGTTGATTCCCTCTGTTATTACTACTTTTGTCTTTTGGTGGCTGCTTATTCACAATATACACTGGTGCGTGTATATATCCATTTATATACATTCAATTCTTTTGTTTGGTAAGATTGGGTACATCTTACACTCCCCAGAATTTGTTTAAGTGCGGGATTTACTGGGTATGTTTGGTTTAGTTTGGTTTAGTTCTTTTGCTTGGTTGGTATCGAATGTATTTCTTCTCAAATAGGAGTCGATTTATTCTATAGTCGACATAGGTGATTTTCGAAAGGACATTGCTGTATGTATTGAAAAAGGGGGTGTAATAAGTCTGTTATAGTTCAATTTTTGTTCATTTTCGATCTCTAAATTTTATCGTATGATCTGTTTATGAATGTTCATACAAAGATGTTGGAGAAGGCGGTCTAAGATGTTGTCACGAAAGATTTGATTGTTGAGAGTGTAAGTGAAGGGCCCGTTTAGTGCTCGACAAAGATCATTTTGTTGCTGAACTTTTGGTCTCTTCAACAACAACAATGGGAAGCAAGACAAGAAGTAAAGAATATCTTTATTGAAAATGGTGGGTGCCCTAAATGTTCAATCAAAGGTAGACCAAATGACCACTTGTCCAAATGAAAATATTGAGAATGGAAGACATAAAAATAGCAATCAACACAATACCAATAAGGAACAAACCTTGATGGAAACCTAAAGGTGTGATTTTTATATACACACATCCCCCATCATCAATGATCCATATGGACCCAAATAAGAACAATGCCCCCACACCCCCTCTCTTCTTTTCCTCTCCTCTCTATTCACAGCCAAAAGAACCCTCCAATGGACATGCCTAGAATAACCTCAGAATGTGAATGCAAAGGAAGGAACAAACAAGCAAGCAGGCAAACAAACTCATTAGATAGATGATGCCTCCACCATCACAGCCGGCTTGCTACGGTGGTGGCTCTTCCCCCGGTGGCGTCGTGCGCCGCCAAATGTCACCGGATCAAAGCCCTTGAGTCGTTCGGCCTCCTTGGCATTGATCACACACTCCGAAAGTGGTGTTTTGTAGCGCGCTCTGTCGTAGCAATAGGAATATTGCATGTACTTGTTCCTAAAGCTTACCATTTTCTTTCTTTGCTCGTTGGTAATGCCGTTCGGGATGGAAGAAGGGAGCTCCGGCTGTTCGTTGCACTTGGAGAGCTCGATGGGATCGACAGCACATCCGTGGAGGATGAAGTTGGAAAACTCGGAGACGAAAGGGGAGAACTTGTAATTGACACGGTATCTGCCTCCATTTGTGGCCCAATCTGACCCATCCCATATTGTTGCATACAAAGACATCGGCTTGGAGGGGAAGTCCCCACCCATGGCCTCTGTCCTCCTGATCTCTCTTATGGGAACATTATCAACAAAAAACCTGCAAAAAAAATGCATATGCAACACCAAGACAGGAAAGATCAGAGAACTGATTGAACTGAATATAGAGATGAGCATCTAACTGGATAGAAAAGCGTGTAGCCAAGAAAAGTTCCAAACGGACAGCTTAGATTACAGGAAATTCTAATTGTATTTCAGCTGGAATTTCAATAACATCAATAAGATAGGGAACTTGGGGAGAATTTAGTGATGCATAACACACTCTGTATTCCTAAATCAAGCCAAAACATAAGGTGGTGAAATGAATTATCTGTGAAAGGCAACGATTCCAAGCAGTACATGTGCACTTCCAGAAAAAAGAATCCAAATTTTCACATGGATGGAGAGAGAGGATAACACTGAGTCCAGTTGCGGATTCTGGGATCTAACTAGGGGTGCGCTTCACTTATAAATTTTTTACCCTCTAGTTAGCGGCCCTAATAATCGTGACGAGGAGGGGTGCAGGTCCAAATATAAAAAAAATTTAGGAGCTGAGCCTTCACCCCACCCCCCTATGGGTCCGCACTGAGATCTCAGAAGCTGTCAAACAGTAGAAAATTCAAGAAAAACACACTTTTCGAACTAAGCACACCAATACAATGAGTCATACCATAACTGAGTTTGTCCAGGGAATTAGGCTTTTATATGCAGGGGATTAGAAGAGATTACTTACACAATCAGATTATCAGTCCATAGGATGCTGTATTGATGGAAATCGTCAGTTGGGTCAAACCAAAGACCATGTCTTTCTTCTCTACCAATGCTCGTGCTTCCATTTCCATATATATTGGTCTGGATTCTCCACTCCTTTCCCCTTATGTTACCCAGGAACTCAAAATCTATTTCATCATGATTCTTCTCATATGTGTCAGCATTGGACATCTGTGATCACATTTGTTTGAAGAAACAAACTCTTCAATTAGTTATAACAAACTCGAATCCATTTAGGCAATATATTACTGTTTGCCTCGAATCCCTTCCACAACGTTTAACAAGTGTTTTATATGAGAACAACAGATGAGATGCGAATAAATGCAGCTAAATAACATTTAGAAAACGCGTAAATCAGTTTCCAGGCCCACAAGCCACAGCCTCCATCAATGTGTTTCCTAAAGATTTCTATCATGGGAAAGAAATAGAAAGATAAGAAATTTGAAAAAAAAAAAAACCTCGGTAATTGGTAGAAATTCAACTAGAGGTGGTAATTTTAACTCAACCTCTCAAGGATAGACTTTGATAGGATCAAGAACAAATTTTCTACTTACGTAAAAAGCGACAACCACACCAGCAGTGTAATCTCCGGGGAGCTTAATGGACGCACTGAAATACCCATGACGGTAAAGTTCTTGCGAAATGAATCCAGAACCTGTGGGTTAACCGAAAATCCGTCAAAAACAAATCTAAAAACAGAAAACAAAACACAAGAAATATATGTAGAAACCAAACAAAATTATATGATAAAACGAGAAAACTACGTCCAAGATAACTGGCCTGTTCTTTCATCCAAGGATATGTGTGCCGATTTTCCATCTTTCAGGACCATGAGATTATCCTCCCCAAAGAGGTGAGAGTACCCTTCATCAAACGAGAGTATGGGCAGATTTCCCGAGCATCCACTAACCAGATACACAAAAAACGTACCCAAAAGAACAAAAAACGGAGTACTCATGTTGAAGAAAACTCAGTCCCTGGGGCGGTGAACAACAAAAAGGAACCTTTTTTAAAGTTTATATTTTTCTGAACCAAAAATTCTGAAGAGCAAACCGCTTTGTATAAATTCTTCTTCTGGGTTTTCCTTTTGTTGTATATTTGGTAAGATAAACGTCTTCCAGAAGCTAAAGAGGCCACAATCTCTACAGCAATCGCCAGAGAGAGGTGAAAAGAGAACCCAAGGAAGACAAAGCGAAAAGGGTGATTTTTATTGGGTGGTGAGAGTGAGGTTGAATGAGCTGTTCTCGAGCAACACAACACCATTTTTAAAACTCGAGGAATGATATGCAACACCCCAAAAAGTGGAGCACTCCACACTCCTTATCTCACATGGAGGTGGGACCCACACACACCATGATAAATTTTAAAATTTAAATGAATTCTTTATTATTATAACTATTTCTTATTTTATTTGACATTTATTAATAACTCAAAATATAAACAGTTTAAGCCCTGTTTGCAGATAATTTTGAAAACTACTCATAGAGGTTGCACGGTACTTGTGATTTTTTATTTGTTTGTGAGGTTTGCTTCTACTTTTGGTTTAAAGGTGCAAAAATTATTTTGGCCTATAATCCAAAAACATAGAAGAAGATGCTTATGCGATGGAAAAGTAGACGATGACATTTTGGAAAATAAGAGAAATACATATGTAAGACCATATAACCCTTAAAAATTATTTATATGATAAACAATATATCATTTTATCGAATTATAAGGATAAAATTGAACTTTCCTTATATAAATATAAGAAAAGCTAAAACATTTGCAAACACTACTATTTGATTTTTCTTTATCACCACAATTTTTGCAAAACACAGCATTTTTTTACAAATTACTTTTTTTAAAATTTTCTCCATTGAAAAGCATTTTGTAAAAATAGAAGTATTTGCACACACACACTTAGACGTCTGTATAAGCACTTATGTAGACAGTTAGACGATATTTAGGTTGTGTTTAGCAAATTTTATTGTGATTGATAACTAATAAAGGTGATTGGTAACTGATATTATGACTGATAAGGTCATTGATTTGATTAGACTTATTTTGCATATTTAATACGTTGACTAATTTTCGGAAAATGAAATAAATGACATTATTTTATATTAATATTGTATTTTTTAAATAATATTATATATCAGAATTATTATTAAATAAAAAACGTTTGTAGGTTTAATAATTCTAATTTATTGTTTAAATAAATAGTTATTATTTTAAATATTAATAATAAATTCAGAACAATAAAAATAATATAGTCATGGTAGAGATTTGTAGGTAT
>JAOYMZ010035501.1:0-32199 GCA_025802335.1 Pinguicula primuliflora | reverse complement strand
CGGGGCGACCCGGACTCATCCCGCCCCGTCCCGCCCCGCCCCGCCCGGTGCACACAAACCAATTTTAAAAAAATTAATATAAAAATATATATTAAAGCAAAAAATAAATTAAATTAGGTAAAAAAATATTAAAACCTTAAAAAAAATTCTAACAATTTTAATCTCTATTTTATTCTTTATTAACTTTATTTTTTTATTTTTTTCAAAATTTATAGACTTTGAAACAGTTATAATAAAATAATTATATAAAAAATATAAATATATATCTAAGTAGCGGGACGGGTCCGGGACGAGACACTTACTCCCTATCCCAAACTCGCCCCATACCGGGGCGGGTCTGGGTCGACCCGTCGGCGGGATAAAATTATCAACCCTACCTATAGAACATTTCAATTTGACGGGAAGAGGGTGTGTGCAGTGACTGAACGGTGCAGTGACTGCACGGTGCAGTGCCCACATAACACTGCAGGATTGGTTGGTATGCGTACCCGTGCTAAACCCAAGGGCTAAACCCTATAAACTCAAGGGCTAAATTCAATTTTCTGAAATTAATATTACGGCGGCTTCGTCGCCGTAAAAAACTAAAACCCTATTTAGATGGGATAAACCCTAAGGTTAAATGCATAAATCTTAGGGCTAAATGCATAAACCCTAGGGCTAAATGCATAAACTCTATATTTTTAAATATTTTATATTTTTTCCTTTACAATTTTATATTTTTTATTATTTATTTGAACTTTATTACGATTTATTTCTATTTATATGACTAGTATAAATAAATTATGAATTATTTATTTGGGCTGTACCGGGGCAGGTACAGGACCCCCGGTACAGCCAGCTTTATTCATATTGATATTGGTGTGTTTGGGTCTGCTGAGCCACATTTTTAATATTATGAGTGTTTTATCATTTCACCGATATAATTTGTGAGTGAAGATAAAAGTTAAGAAATTCATTAATAGAGAATGGGCAGCGCGGCGGCATCGAGATCTGGGTTCGTCAAGCTCCTCCGGGAGGGACGGCGGCCACAATTCGGTGACATACAGGCTGCGGCCACCTGGGGCATCGCCGCCGGAACCGCCGGAATATATCTCGTTCAGGTGCTTCCTTGTTTCCCTCGATTTCGAATTGGATTTCCGTTCCGATGGAGGGCTTGGATTTTTTTTTGAGGGCTTGGATACTCTTATTGTTTTATAATATTAATTTGGTCTGCAGAATTGATCCCGTTTAGTCTTGGATATCCTTTTTTCCGGCTAATTAGGCTTCATCATGATGTTCCTGTTAATTTTTTATGCCCAATTTTCTCGAAGAGTTTGCGTAGGAGATGTAAGAATAAGATTGTTTTTTTTTTTTGTAGGAAATCTGAATTAATTCGGTGTAGAAAGGTCAGAAATTTTAACCTCCACAAGGCATTTTACAGACGGGCTTTCTCCGATGCTCTTTAGGATTTGTTTGATCACAGATTGTCATTGAAGCTTATCAACTTTCATTGACAATCAAGAGTTTTAAGACAGTAAAAAGCTCTGCCAATTTTTATCTACACGTGCTAGCTTTGGTTCTGTTGTTTAGCATCATATGGTCTATTCACAAGCCTAAAACCGCTCATTCTATGTTTTTGAAAGCACGGACAAATGAATCTATATAATTTTGGGAATCTTGCTTTAGAGAAAGAAGGTATTTTCATATTCTGGGAGTTGGAAATCAAGTTGAAGCTTGGGAAAATTATTCCTATGGCAAGAACAATTCAGAAAGACATTATGGTTTCTGTTCCCTATTTAACTGGTGAAAGATCGATCAAAAACACCATGCATATTTCCCCTTATTGTTGATGATCCAGTGAAGAGGGTTCAGCCTTTGGACCGTGCACTAATCATAGATGAAGAGATGAACTAGCTAATAATCTCCTTCTCCATTTTTAATCTCTTTCATGGCTTTGTTATTGTTATGTAATGACAGCCTTTTAACATCACATATCCCCAAAAAAATGACAACCTGTTAACTGATTCTTGAATTGATCTTTTTCATTTAAATGACAACCTTTTAGCTAAACCAAGGGATGGACTAGCTGTTGATTTCCGTTCTTAATCCGATCTCTTTCATCTTGTCTTTGTTTTTGACAGCCTTTTGACTGGATAAAGAAAACATTTTTTGAGAAGGCAGACTCAGAGCAGAAGTAACCAGGGATGTCAAGTTCTTGAGGGTTTTCGTTTTCCTTTTTATTGTTGCTGGTTTTGTATCCCAAAGAATTAATAATATTTGTCTGCTTCATTGATTTTGGCATAGAATGCTGGTGATACTATTGTTTGTGGGATTTATTTATATGAAAGCTAGCTGAGGTTTTGTCATTCAACCACACATACCAGGTGTGTTGTCCAGTGCTGTTAGTGCTTTACAAGAATCTCTCCAGAATGACTACTATATCAATTTTGCTTTAAAGATGTGGATGACTGTTTCAGGAATTAATCTATGAATTGTTAATATATTTTTACAGAATTTATGCTCACTCAAGATGTGCATACGTGCTCAACTTCTTTTGTGTCGTCGTCGGTTGCCGATGTACAGTTTGTAACGATGTATTTGTAGAGTCCGGTTGGAGAGAGGATGAGGTGATCTAGCAAGTAAAATTAAAGACGTTAATAGAATCAATAAAAGGCCTATTTTGCGCGATTTGTTTTTGATTCTAATTGTGCTTATAAGTATTTTTTAAAATAAAATGAGTGTTTTGCGTAATAGAAGTAATAGTGATTGTCTTTTTTTTTTTACAATCTCTCTGTTTTTCAAAATAATAAGCACTTCATTGAATGTTATTTTTCCTGCATAAAAATAAGCATGATATTTTTGTAATAATATCGAAATAAAAATATATTTTCTTATTAAATTAATTCTACTCATCAATCCTATTCCTCACGGATTACAACCACAGGCAAAACGTGTTGTGCAATCAAATTCAAAACCTATCAGCAGTATTCCTATTGATCCAGCAGCATCTAATCAACCAAACGCAATGTTGTGTCATCAAATTTAAAACCCATCAGCAGTACAATGCCCAACAGGAGTCATTCGAATATGAGAGAAGATACATTATCCGATCTTTCATCATCAATGCATTCGGCGTCTTTAAATTTATTTTTATTGACCTATTGTTTCAAATCATACTCTGAATCAGAAAGGAGTCAAGAATCAGCAAGGACGAGCACAACGTTCAACGGCCGGTGCCTTAAAATAAGTTGACTGTTGACAATATCCATTCAACTTAAAAAAATAGATAAGATTATTTTAATAAATTAATATTAAATTTGTTATATATAATAAAAATTAAAATTTAAATGATATTTTTAAATACTTGCACAAAATACTATAGGTTCTAAAAATAAAAAAAAAATAATAAATGAAGTGATAGAAGGAGTAGTAACCAGACAAAGTAAAATAGGCCTAAAGTAAACTAAATTTAAAAAATTATGTACGGAATTAGAATTGTGTTATGTTTAAATCACGGGTCAAAAATAAAATAAAATAAAATGAGTAGATATATGCTGATGCAGTTGAGCTTAATCCGTACACGATCTCTTGTGATCCAAACTTTATCTTTTCAAAATCCTTGCCTATATAAAACAGCCGCCAACAATCAACTGAGAAGGATTTATTTCCGGCTGTCATAGAGGTATGATTCTCCTTCTGCATCATCTTCAATTGTTGTGTATAAGTGCTCTCTTTGCCGCTGCTTTCGATTTATTTAATTGTTCGACAAATCCCATGTTACTAATTGCTGTTGTGTTTTACTTATAAAAAAAAATTGCTGTTGTGATTTCTTCATTTCTCTTCCACATTCACTTTCTTCTACCCCCTTCCTGCATTTCCCGGGTGCGGTCCCACTGATCCAAACCTATCGTCCTGTGTTGTTCCAAACGAAATCAAACCTACCCATCAAATTCCGTTCTTAGGTTGGGGCTGTGGTCGTGCTGTGTTGTTCCAGTTGGTGTAAATAAAAACAAAAAGGTTAATCTTTGGGATTGTTCCACTTTGGGAAACTTGTTTTTTCTTATCTTGTAATGCGCTCAGAGTATAAAGAATGGATTTGAGGTTTCTGATAGTTGAATTTTGGTTGTAATTACCGTTTGATGCATGTGGCATGACCTGTTAAGCTTTGCCTTATCTACGCACTCTGAAGCGGTGTAATCTCGTTAGCTTGTATTAGAACTTCCTGAGATGGAAATGGGATACGTCTATCAAGTATCAACCATCTTTTATCAAATTATCTATGGTTTTATCATTTATGGGACTGAATGTTGTTCTTAATTGTAGCTTCTCTGTAATTGAACATGGAAGATTACTCTCTCCCAAAAGACTCTTACTTTCTGGGATTCGACAGCTCTACACAGTAAGCTCCATCTTATGAGTTGAATACCTGTTCGCTTCTCAATTCATTTGTTTGAAGTTTCCACTATTTAAAATAATGTTGATTTTTGCAGGTCACTCAAGGCAACTGTTTTAGATGCAAACCTTAACATAGTAGCTAAGGAGATTGTTAATTTTGATTCCGACTTACCACATTACAATACTCAAGGAGGTGTTCTTCGGGACTCCACCATCGATGGCAGAATTGTCTCACCCACTATAATGTGGGTGGAGGCATTGGATCTCCTTCTTCAGCGGCTTGAGAAATCCAAATTCGAATTTGGAAAAGTTGCTGCTGTTTCTGGTAGTGGGCAGCAACACGGAAGTGTCTACTGGAAGACCGGAAGTTCTGGGCTATTATCGTCACTAGATTCCACGAAAACACTGGCAGATCAACTGGGGGTAGCATTTTCAGTCAAGGAATCACCCATATGGATGGACAGCAGCACCACAGAACAATGTAAGGCAATTGAAAAGGCTGTAGGTGGTGCGCTGGAGCTGTCAAAGCTCACTGGTTCACGTGCTTATGAAAGATTTACGGGACCACAAATTCGTAGAATATTTGAGACTCAGCCTGAGTCTTACAAGGACACAGAAAGGATCTCCTTGGTCAGTTCCTTCGTTGCTTCTATTTTGATTGGGAAATATGCATGCATTGATCATACTGATGGAGCCGGGATGAATCTGATGGACATTAACAGGAGAGCTTGGTCAAAAAAAGTATTGGAGGTCTGTGATGTAGATTATGAAGTTCAGTTTGTGTTTGCTTACATCTTCAATTCAGTTTGATTGCATATGGGATCTATTGTTTCATATGTTTCAGGTTTGATAAACATATCCGTGTCTGAACGAAAATTTATGTCTATTGTAGGTCACAGCACCAGGATTGGAGGAGAAACTTGGTGAATTGGCGCCTGCATATGCTTTAGCAGGATGTATAGCTCCGTATTTTGTGGAGAGGTCAGTCCCATACTAATTTTTGTATTTTTGTTCTCTTTTAAAAATGAGAACCAATAGTGTTGTCCAAAGGCGACAAACGTGAAGCATCTTACGACTAACTTCTTTGTCTTAATTTTCATATATTGTCTGGATTAGAGACTCTTTATTCCAATAAAAAAATCACTGAATTTCTTGACGTTTTGTATGGAGAAGTCTTATTTGTTCTGTAATGTTTGAAAAATAGCATGCTATAGGCACAATTTATTGATATTTGTCGTTGAATGTCTTTCAGATATCACTTTGATAAGAAGTGTTTAGTCATTCAATGGTCTGGTGATAACCCAAACAGCCTTGCCGGTACTTCCTTCTATCCTTAAACTTACACGGGAACTCCATCATTTTATGCTAGCTTGCTTGTGCTTTTAGTTCATTTATCTCTTAAATTCTGTTTGAAATTGGATATTCGCTCGTCTGCATTGGTATAGCAGCTGGTGTGTGCGTTATATGAGACTATTATATCTTTCCCCTAAGCATAAGTGGAAGATCATGCCGACAGATATTACAGGCCGGAAAGGAATACTTTCATTGTGCATATATGCCCTGATTGTTGTGAGAGCATTGTATTTCAATTCAAGTTAAATTCGTGTGGAAGTAGCTATATTATGAATGTTTACCTCTAGCTGATGTAAATGAGTTGCACTATCCTCTCATAGGTTTAACCCTCAACACTCCTGGAGATCTGGCTATCAGTCTTGGAACTAGCGACACTGTAAGTTCTTAACTTGACGATTGTACGAAACTCTCTATGTGGAGTCCGGAGACGACTTATTTTTTCATGTTTATTGGGTTTTAAAAAGTTCAAGTTTCCTTTAAAACTACTTTTACATGATGAACTCTTCACAGGTCTTTGGGATCACTGATGAACACAACCCATGCTTAGAGGGTCATGTTTTTCCTAACCCAGTGGATACAAAAGGGTACATGGTTATGCTCTGTTATAAGAATGGTTCTCTTACTCGCGAAGGTAAGAAAAATCCAGTTTCATTAAATATGTAGCCTATCATTTTCTCAACCGTTAACACCAAACTTGTACAGATGTACGCGACAAGTATGCCGATAAATCGTGGGATACGTTCAACAGATATTTGCAACAGACACCACCCCTCAACGGTAACATATAAACTCTCAGCTTTCACTAATAATTTTGTCAGTGTTTTTAAGACGTTTCTAATTCTTTCGTTCGCAGGTGGCAAGTTGGGTTTTTACTACAAGGACCATGAAATTATGCCTCCTCTACCAAGTAATCATACTGGAGCTTTATGTGCTTTATATATATAAATATTTTGATGAAGATGACAAATATTTATGTGTTTCTTTTGTATAAATTTTGTGATTGTAGTTGGATTCCACAGATATATTGTCGACAATTTCAAAGGAGATACATTAGAGGGAGTAACAGAGAGTAAAGTTACGGAATTTGATGCTGAATCTGAGGTTAGCAACTTACATGTCTTCTAAATGATGTGCTTGAATGCCTTTTAGACCATATTAGTTCAACAGGTTAGAGCTGTAGTCGAGGGTCAATTTCTCTCCATGCGTGCTCATGCTGAAAGATTCGGAATGCCTTCGCCTCCCAAACGGATAATTGCCACTGGTGGAGCATCAGAAAACATCAACATCCTCACCACAATCGCTTCAATATTCGGTTGCAATGTCTATAAAGTCGAAAGCTCAGGCAAGGATGATCACCTTACATTACAGCTCTTTCTTGTTCTAGAGTTGCTATGAATATTATTCATTTTCTGCTATATGTTTTACGTTGCAGACTCCGCTTCCATGGGAGCTGCACTGAGAGCTGCTCATGGCTGGCTGTGCAACGAAAAGAGAGAGTTCGTTCCGATTTCATCTTTGTACGAGAACAAGTTAGAGAAGACATCCCTGAATTGCCGGCTTGCTGTGGCAGCCGGAGAAGCTCAGCTTGTGAACAAGTACACTTTGTTGATGAAGAAGAGAGCAGACATTGAGAGTCGTATGGTTAAAGAACTTGGACGAATGTGAACCTACAGATTATAAGAGTTGGGCATTTTTAGCAATTTTATGAGGTTGCAGTAACATTTTCATTATTTATTCAATCATATAACATTGTTCCTTCATCATATCTATACATTTCTTGATTGATTTTCACAAACTAATTTCATTATCATCACTAACATCTTCCATGTATCATGCAACTGCCGAGTCCTTGCTCCGCCGCCTGTTTGCCCTCCCTCGCCGGCGATGCGGCCTGTGACTGCCGTGAAACTTCATCTTCTCCCTGAGCCTCCCTGTGGTCTTGAACATGTCTCTTTCCGAAGGTACGATGACGCATTCCGGCGGCGGCAGAGGGTACCTGACCACATCATAGCAATATGAATAATACATGTACTTCTCACGGAACCATTTCATGGATTTCCTCCCCTCCACCGAGATGGTGGCATATTCCTTGTTCATGATCGCCGCCGTGATGTCCGTGCAGTTTGATGACGGAATCTGTTCCGACGGATCGACGATGCATCCTTCGAGCACGAGGTCGGTGAACTCCGCCGTGAATGGCTCATAACGATAGTTGACTTTTTCTTTCCCCCCATTTGTTGCCCATGTTGATGCGTCCCATATGGTGGCGTACAGGGACATGGGCTTCGACGGGTAATCACCCATCATGGCGGCGTTGCGGATTACTTCACGGATCGGAACGTTGTCGATGTAGAATCTGAAAACAAAAACAAAAAAACAAAATTAAAACTCACTATTAAGAATCTGTTGTAATGTAATGTAACGGTATGTTGTGAACCAACTTAACTTAATATTAATATATTTAACTTAAGAATCTGGTGTAATATAATGTAAGATAGTACCACCATATTAAGATTTAACTTGGTTGATATTTATGTTTGAAATTTTTGTTGTACATTCCAACACTCCCTCAGGTCCAACTAATTAAACTCAGTTGGACTGTTCTCCTCATAAAAAATCCTCGAGGTCTCCTAGAAGAATGCCCAAATTGGGTCAACCCCTCCATGGGGCAAATACTCGGAATTTTCTATAGAAATATTCTCGGATCATAGATCGTCCTCACCGATACCATGTTAGAAAATGGATCTGGTCCTGCTTCAGGCTCGGGCCTCACATGCACATGTGCGCGCGTGTTGGGCAACTTAAATAGGAAGATGTTACTACTCTCATTAAAATCTTAGGACAAAGGTGATATATTATAGCACCAAATTTCTATTTAATTTGGTTGATATTTATGTGTGGAATTCGTATGAAACATTCAACATTCCGACTCACATGATGTTTTTGGGTGTCCATAGGATGCTGTATCTATGTGAATCCTTTGTAGGATCGAACCACATTCTATATCTCTCCTCCCTCCCACGTGAAACACTTCCACTTCCGTACATGTTGGTCTGAAACCTCCATGGCTTCCCCTTGATGTTACCCAAGAATTCAATGTCCAATTCGTCGTGGGTTCTCTCAAAGGTGTCCACATTTGACGTCTGAAATAAACAAAGATTCACATAATTTATAACCGTGTTCAACACCTAATTAATTACCCGAATAAATATAGTTTTAGACAATAGTAGCGGCAAGATTAGATGACCGAATAAGGTAGGCCACAGTTAGGATGCATATCAGAGACTTACGTAGAATGCAACGCAGATGCCGGCCGTGTGTTCAGATGGCATCTTAATACTGGCACTGAAGAAGCCATAGTTATAGTAATCAGAGGATATAAGACCAGAACCTGAAAACACGCACATCACCATCAAACTCAATGATAACGAAGGACTCTTGATATTGACCCGAATAATGGTTTTGCATGCATATATGTATGATTCGAAGAATACATATAACCAAAAATTATAATACCAAGATGACATTGGTCTAGTGGTGTGAGTGTGGGTGGTTGTGTGAGGTCAAAGGTACAAATCTTGGTACCACAAAAAAAAAATAATACACACGTATGAAGCATTCATGTGTGTTACCTGAAAAATGGTTTAATAGGAGGCGAACAGTCCTATCGTCGTTGGATCGTTGTATGTTGAATTTGCTGAACAATGGAGAATATGCTTCGCCGAATGTCAATGTGGTGACGTTGAAGTCTGAGGACAAGGCGGAGGAGAAGGAGGAGGTGAGGAGGAAGACAAACCATAGAAGATGATGGAGAAAAAGAAGGATGTCTTTAGAATTCATTTTCTCTTCCATTTTCTATTTTGGGTTTACTTTTTCCCTACTTATAGTCATAGATCCACAAAATTTTCTATCTAATTTTTGTTCTCAATAATTTTTGTTATGTTCTCTATGATAAGCAAAACATTGACTTTGAATGTGGGACATGTGGAAAAGAGGAAGAAAGAGACAGTATTTCTATGGACCCACAATGATTTTATATCGAATAACAGTTAATGTAATTTCCTCATGGTCAATAAGATTAATTTGAATGAATGAATATTAATGTGAATGGATCCAAATGTTCACGTGGCAAGTCTTGCAAGGAAGGATAACATCAATGGATAATCTGAGGTCAAGAGGAGTTTTGGTGAATACCTAGGCGACGACTTTGTGTGTTTGATGCGGACTTGCTGAAGAGTCAATACTACACCTTTTCTGTCAATGCGCACATGCGCTGGAGATATGGAGCAGCATGGCGATTGGCTTGGATTCACTATGGTCATGCATGCCGGTATAACATCACACTAGCAGGCTTTCATAGTACAGTTCAGGGGCAAGAAAGGGAAGGAAGTGAGAAAATCAATTTGGCAAACTACCATATGGTATGTCTGGAAAGAGCGCAACAATACTCGTTTTGATGGGGAAGACATCAATGGCGTAATTCAAATTACGAAGCACATGGTCGGGTGTTGGTTGCACGCTCATGGAATTCCTCTTGCAATGTTCTCCACAAATGATTGGATGCATTCTCCCCGATTTCTATTAGTTTAACTAAGAGTTTATGGTGGCCTAGCAAGATCATGCAAATATCTATGTAAAAACGTGTGTACATGCTTTTAATTTAAAGGAAACTTACCTATCAAAAAACGAAAAATGTGAATGGATGAAGGTCATATCAATGTATCTAAAAAAGATTAATACATCAAGCGTACTGACCATGAGTCTGAGTGACTAAATATAATTAAGTCATAGTGTTTGGATCAAGATCCACTGTCAATCTGGACAAAGTTACAACACACTATCATAAATATAAAGGTGAAGCTTTTAGGCCATTAACAACTCCTTCCTCATTAATCCTTGACTTCAATAGAGATTAGAGATTGAGAGAGAGGGCTTGAAGTTTCCTTTTCCAATATAGTTTCTATGATAATGTGAGTTGTGTTTTTTTAGATGAATTGAAAATTAGTTTATCTCTGTATTTGTAATCAAACTATTGTCGAGTTATTCATCAGTTGAGGGTACGATGGAGGTCAAATTTGAGAGCCCACAACAGGGATGTAAGCTATCCTTGAAAGAGGATAGAACCAAAGTACTTATATGTTGTTGTCGTAATTTTGTGCAAACATCATATGATCCGGAAAGTCTACAAGATAGCTGAACAACCGAGGAATTAACAACAACATTCTAACAAATACAATAAGTACGTTTATTAAATTTGGAAGAGAAATGACGAGCACCGAAAACTTCACATATTTGCTGCTTGGTTCTCAAGAACTCTATTCAGTTGGATGTGACCTAATCTTTTTTCCGTGTGCAGCTTGTTGCTTAAATTTATCTTCTTCTCCTTTTCTTCTCGTAAAATCTTTGGATTTGATGATGTCATGATCTTCCACTGTCATACATGAGACCTTTGATCTTTGAGCGGGGATTCTATGATCATATCATACGAATTATGTAGAACCTAGAGGATCAAGGTATCATAAAAAGGAAGGGAAGTGTTTCGAGTAACCCTCTAAGAACATAACTTCATTATATCAGTAAATGTACGAAATTTTTCTCTGTTGAATAATAAACTTAAACCTTAATTACGGACTCAAATTGAGTACCCAATTGCGGCCGCTAGGAGACTTTTAGTTCCTTTTTTTCTTGATAACGAAAAAATAATTTTATAGTCAATCTTTTTTACTTGATGAAATTACCAGAATTTAATTTGGGAATCGACATGAATTAATCCCTTTTGTGGACAGTTTTACTATCTTGTACTCAAATTGTATATCTGCCACTAAGATCTCAATCCAACGGCTAATGATATTTCTGTTAACCTACTTTCTCCGACAGATTCCCTTGGACTGAACGTCTTTCTCAAATACTCACCCCTGCCATTCTCTTTGAAAAACGACAACCCATTATTTCTAATTCTGCTTCATCCGATGAATTAAAGACAAAGTGCAGACGCAGGATTGGACAAAGATGCAAGATTTAAGGAGTTTTTCTCCATCCGATTTCAATCCTACTTCCTCCGACGGGTTTATATTTTGCAGTCAGTTTTATCTTTCTCCCATCCTTGGATAACAAAGGTGACGTCTGGCTCGTTATTTTTCCTTCTTAACATCTCTGAAACTTATTTGACGGTTTGATGCAAGATTTAATGTCTCTGAAACTCACCCCTGCTATTTGGGAATAATTGGATAAGTAACTTCCGTGAAAATCCTATTTTGAAATGTAACATCCTATTTCATTTTTGTTTTACTTTTATTGTTCTTTTATTTAAAAGGCATTAAAAGAAAAAGGAAAAAAGAAATAAAATATTAAACCGTCTTAATACGTTCTTATCTAGTCAATCGTCGGAAGATTTTTTACTAACTCATCTCTGTAGAAAGAAAAACCTTCCAAATTGAATAAGACGCCATTCAACCTCGACTCGAATCTCCTTCAATATATCATGGGATAGAACCACGGATGTTATCAGATGTCGGAATATGTCGAATCCCCGACCAACTGTTCGACGAGAGTTTCTCAAATATGTACACGAACGACTACTGTCATCGGGTGAAACATGACTGCCGATATCACGGACAGTCAGGAATAACTCACTCTTCTATACGGGGCCATGCACGATCTATGCAGGGGGTCCTATTAGTGCAGGGTTTATCACGAACTTTGTTTGTAACAATATTGGTGAGTTGGTGACATATTATGCGGACTTCATTTGATATATTATGAATTTCATTTAATGTATTAAGAAATGAAAGATCTGATACTCAACATATCATGTCAAGTTCGTCATATATATACTGATGTCATTACGCAGCAAAAATATGTAATGATATGGGACAAAAGAGTGTCAAAAGTATATGATTCATCAGTTAGAGTCACTATCTGAGGGGGAGGGGATGACATCTCCATTTGAGGATGGGGTCGATCCATACCCGGAGGCTCCTCCAGGCAATGCAGATTGAGGTAGAGGTAATTGATGTGGAGGTGTTAGAGGGAATGTAGGTGTCAACCCTTGCAGAATGAGGTCCATTTTCCTCCAGTATCCTTCCATTTCTTTTTCCCACGCTTGCTGAGCAGTGGCGACTACCAGGGAATCAGGTTCTGGTATCCCTTCTTCCTCCTCCTCCTCCAAAAATAATAAATAAGTATTCAAATTAACGCGACTATAAATGTGTTTGAAACAACAAAGTAGGTTCACCTGAGGTTCGTCCTTATCCACTGATAGTTCAAGGAGGCTGTTTACCTCTGATTCGTTGTCCATATCGGATGAAGAAGAATTTTGGTGCGAGACAGACATCTTGATTATGTGTTTTGTTAAATTTTATAGCAAAGGGTGCTTATGAAGACGAAGACACACAGGGAAATGAGTAATGGAATTTGAAACATGTATGATCGTGCTTGGTATCGAATGACGCCCTTAGCTAGGGGCGCATATGAAACCGAAAAGACACATATAGGAGCAGACCGGAAGGCAGAAAGACACTTTGGAGGGCAAGAGAATCATTTCATTTGGAAGGTGTAAAGAACGTATGGTCGCACGATAAAACGCACTTTTTGGCAAAATTATACGTGTAAAGCACGTATGGTCGGGCGATACACACGTGCGCAGATTAGTTTTTGGTCGGCTTAATAATTATTGCTTTTTTGGGTTTTTACGTAACGTCATAGCCTCGAATACGGTTAGAGGAACAAATGCACTATCTGAAGTGTGTGTGTGTGCTATTTTAATCCAGGCTTACTTAAGATGGGAAGAGGAAGAAGAATAAGAAGAATCGACGAAGACGAACATCTTATACAGAAAATAAAAATCAATTTAAATAATACTCATATATCAATCCTTTTATTTCAATTATATAAAAATTAAGTCAACAGGTTACAAATTATCGTAGTCAAAGAAGCTGAAAATGGATATTCATGCTCACATGTCCTTTTCCTTCCAATGTCCATGGAGTACTTGGTGTTTAGTTTTCGTATCCTTGTGCTCCTTTGGGGAGGCTTGCTCGGCCCGACCCATCACAACACTTCATCTCAAACAGTGTCTCTTTACACATATTCGAAAGCATCATCATGCGGTGTTGGAGTGCAGAAGGGCATTGTACTATCAATACTGCACTTCATCCCGGAAGACACACCAGCATCACTTAAACTTATTCTGGCATAGTCGGGGACGGAACTGGAGAAGGAAGTGTCGTTAGCAACCATGTTGTGGATAAAGATGGACGGGTGGTGTTGTTGCATCTATTTAAAGTTGTAATTTGCATTGATGACGTTGTATCCAGCTGTTTTCCATTCATTTAATGGATACACGTGGTCATTGATTTAATGCAGTCTCCTTGGATATTGCGTTTATTAACGAATAATTGGAGCACGAATGGTTTGACGAGTTAACCGTGTCGGGTCTCGGTCGGATCAGCTGATGTGTGTTAGTCCCGACTAGGTATTCGGGATTTTTAACTATGACAAAAATATGCAATTGACGAAATCGACACAACTCATCGAGTTAGGAACGAATGCCTATATAAGACGGATTCATGCTCATTATCAATCAATCCTTTCATCCATTATATAAAATAGACACGACTCAGAATTAATATAAAATATTCATGCTCATGTCCATTATATAAAATAAAGTCAACATGTGATTTATCAATCCGAGGAAGAGGCATAGTGGGACGGAATTCATCAAGTATTGTCATTGTAAGTTGTTGGTTGGCGTCTCTAATTTGATCGGCAAACGTGCAAATTTTATTTCTTGAACTGCAATCAGAAGCATCCCAAGGAAGTAGATCGAACTTGTAAAAAGTAAAGGTTAAAAGGTCAGCCTTTACTACCCCATGATAGAGATTGCTATAAGAGTTGCAGCAAGTAAAATTGAGAGCATACATGGTCAATTAGGGGCAGCTCACTTTATCCCGAAAGACACGCCAGTAGCACTTCACTAGTATACATGTGTGTATGTGTATAGGGGAGGTATTGGCAAAAGGTTGTTGGTCTGTCTTCCGGAATAAAGATAACTGCACATAATAATATGGTGTGCCGTATTCTGGCAGGACGGAATAAGAGAAGGAAGCGGCGTTGGCAACCATGTGTTACGAATGAGGAGTAAGTTTTCTTCTTTTTGTTGTTGTATCTATTTATAGAAGATCTTGATCATAATTGTTCCAGCTGTTTTACATCACAACAGAATATGAAAAAATCGCTCTATTAATGGAAAGACGCAAAACGCGTAAATGATGAAAAGACTATACGTGCAGTGTTTATTTTTTTGGATAAGTATTCAAATAAATAAGTAATTTGGATTTAGGATTTAGGGTAAGGACCCGACTGAGATATCCGGATTTTCACTTAGCCGTCAGCCGTGAATAGAACAACACAGATGCTGTACATAATATAGATTAGTTGGAGCACAGATGCCTCTTCCAGGTTAACCACGAATGCATCGTTATTTTACCGACTGACGAGTTATTTCCGATTTTACTATTCGAGTATTTAATTATAGCTAGAATATATAAAAAAAAACTTTAATTACTCTATTTGACACGCTAAGTGAGTATGAATGGACAAACATGCGTGTGAATACATCAGTTTTTATCGGGTGCTAAGGCACTTGTAGGATTTGAGACAAAATTTTCAAGTAGATTGAAAACAAAGAGACTTCATTATATAACTCCTAAGAGTAACTTGTCTTGGATGTGAATCAATCAAACATTGTTCGTCTCACGATTTATATAGACGTTACAAGAAATTTAAACTGTGTAAAAGTGATGAATTATATACCACAATTATGAGTCCATGGGTAATTAATGGATTGCGGTTGTTTAGTGTTATTTTTTAGGGTCCGACTGCATTATCCGGATTTACCATGTATAGTCGCACTCTTAACATGATAGTTGGAGGCTTGGAGCACGAATGACTCTTCCGGGAAAACCACGATAAGTTGCGGTCTTGTCGATGTTTAATAGTTTAGAACCCGACTGAGATAACCGGGATTACCACGTATAGCCGAGATCGCACCATCGGACGTGGATAAAACCATGGATTACAGGATAGTTGGAGCACAAATAACTCTTCTGGGATAACCACGACAAGTCGCAATCTTGTCGATTACTTTATTTGTTTAACAGTTTAGGGTCCGACTGCATTATATGGATTTACCACATATGTTGTGCTTAATACAACATAGTTGGAGTACGAATGTCTCTTTCGGGATAACTACGATGGGTCGCGGTCTTGTCTATTGCTTTATTTGTTTAATAATTTAGGGCCTGATTGAGGTAACCGAGATTATCGTGTATAACCAAGCTCATACCTCAGACGTGGATAGAACTATGAATTACTGGATAGTTGGAGCACGAATGACTCTGTCGGGATAAACACGACAGGTCACGGTCTTGTCAATTGCTTTGTTTGTTTAATAGTTTAGGGCCCGACTGTATTATCCAGGATTACCACGTATGTTATGCATATTACAGGATAGTTGGAGCACGAATATCTCTTCCGGGATAACCACGATGGGTCGTGGTCTTGTCGATTGCTTTACTTATTTAATAGTTTAGGGCTCGACTAAGGTAACTGGGATTACCACGTATAGCCGAGCTCATACCGTCAGACGTGGATAGAACCATAGATTACATGATAGTTGGAGCACGAATTACTTTACCGGGATAATCACGACAGGTCGCGGTCTTGTCGATTGCTTTGTTTGTTTAATGGTTTAGGGCCCGACTGCATTATTTGCGTTTACCACGTATGTTGTGCTTATTATAGGATAGTTGAAACACGAATGACTGTTTCCGGATAATCACGTTGGGTCACGGTCTTATCAATTGCTTTGTTTGTTTAAGAGTTTAGGGTCCGACTGCATTATCTGGATTTATCACGTATAGTCGCGTGCCTACCGTCAGACGCGAATAGAACAACCACAGATGTTATGCTTATTACAGGATAGTTGATGCACGAATGCTTCTTCCGGGATAAACTCTATGGGTCGGGGTCATGTCGATTGCTTTGTTTGGAGCATGAATGTTGTTTCCGAGAAGTCGAGATTGTATCGAATGTTGTGATTATTCTGCCTTGTCGATTCGTATGAAAAAATAGATCATGAAAAGACGTGATATATTAATACTGAGCTCATCCTCTTGAACCAATTTTTCATCTTGTTGGTGAGCTTGAAAAAATAAAAATGTGGAATCGACAACGACACAGTGTCTCTCTCACTCACACGCACGTCGACGTTGCAGCCTCCCCTACTCCCGCACATACCGATATTGCAGACTCCCCTACTACTGCGCAAGCCAATGTTGTAGCCTCCTTTACTCCCACGCACGTGTAAGCCGACATCCCCACTCTATCTCCAGTCGTCATTGCCTTGGATGAAGACGACAAAAAGGACGATGATGAGGAGGATGAAGACAATGAGGAAGAGGAGGATCAGAAAGACGACGAAGATGACGATTACGATGGCGACGACGACAAAGATGAAGATTATGATGAAGATGACAACGACGAAGTCGATGCTGAGGAGGAGGAGGACGACGAAAATGAGAACTCTGATGAAGGCGATGAAGACGTTGATGAGCTACCTACCGAATACTCGGACTCATCCAACAATTTATAAAGAGTGTTGTCCCCGCATTTGCGGATTTCAAGGACGAGTTCAGCACCATCACCACCGCCTATCTGGATTCATGGATGAGTCCGGCCAGTGATGGTAATCAATTTTGGTAACAAACATCTTTATCGTAAGTAGTCGTTCTACTGGTTTGAATGAAAAATGCATTGTGGTACTTCATGCAACGATTTATGAACTTTCTTAGCTTTTTTCTCTTCTTTCGTCTTGATGGAAACAACATGGAAATGCATGTCTCGACATGCGTACGTGGCATAGATCATTGTGGAGTCTGGCGAGACAAGATTGTATGCCGCGACACAGGATAAATTGCTAGAGTAACATCATCGAGAATCCCGACAAAAATGTCGGGTGAAAGAACGCAGGCCCATCGGCTATATTCGTGACCGATGATCAAGCTTAAAATTCATCGAATTAACTAAATAATACTGTTAAAGATAGGAAGATTTTGTAAATAAGGTAGTTGTATAGTTATGGATGATCCTTTACTTCCAAAAAATTTGCAATCTTATAAAATAGAGTCATCATCATCTACAAACAATAGAAAACAGAGCAACGTATGTAAATGTGGTGTAATCATAGAGTCGGGTATCACGACGACATTGGCCGTGTTAAGAGCAGAAGAGTGAACGGCGACTAGTCGTGTGAGACATGAAACTATCCATTCACTTTCACGGTCCCAAATAGAGCAACGTATGTAAATGTGGTGAAATCATAGAGTCGAGTATCACGACGACATTGGTCGTGTTAAGACCAAATGAGTGAATGACGACTAGTCTTGTGAGACATGAAACTATGCATTCACTTTCACGCTCCCATTCTTACAATGTAATGAAGTGATCCAACTGTAAATACCATACTGAAGTGTAAATCTCACAAGAAAATGCATGATCCATCTCTCGATTGTAACGATAGTGCCATAAATCAGCTAGAACTCAGAGTCAAACGCACCTTCAACAAATAAACTAGCTTAAAATGCACCCTTTTCATGCTGGGGCCGCCGATGATCTCTCTCTCTTTCTCCCTGAATACATTTTCGAGCCAGTCGTTGAGTCGGAAAGGGTGCAGAATTTAAAAAATGAAACCGAAAAAAATGCAAGTTTTCGATTTTCCGGTCACCGTATTTTCGTACGATCATAGATGGATTGGCAGGAATGAGTGTGGTTAAGTTATCTAATTGTTTAGTAGTAACCGTTTAGTGCGAAAACTAAAATATATTCGATTTTTGATTTATTTTTACAGATGGAGGTTACATTTGCAATTCTTTTTTTGTAAGGTTACTTTTCAAAAACAGATTTCTCATACAGTTACTTTTTGTGAATACCCCAAGTTGAGGAGCCACACTTCTTCAAAATTAAGGAGTATTATCCTTTTTTATATTGTGGGGGTAAGAAATGCAATTTTCGGAAAAATTTGGAAACTAGCACGGGGTCAACTTATGGTGCAGGAGTTAGGTATTTTCGTCAATTTCTTATCATTTTACCCCGATTTCAGTTCGATTCCCTTTTGTTTGGTTCGGAACACCTATAAATCAAAAGGTATAGAGAAATACTTGAATTCTAACAATAAATAGATAAAAATAGTATGAATAAGTTGGTTTAGAAACAACTTATCAATACACCATCAGAAGCCTCAGTACTTTTTCCCACTAGAATCCGAGATTTTTCGATCTGTTGTAGTTCCCACAAAAATTTTCATTCTATCAGCATACATGGCCAGACCCAACTAGCATTCCTTTTCAGAGTGTCATTTCCTCGTGCATTTTTGGCAATATGGGAGTATATATTCGTATTTGACCTCTTGTTCTGAGCGTTTACCATTCCGCTTCAACCATATTTTTCTTGGAGGTGGCTCTAGCAGGTTGAGCTCCACACATACTTTAGCTTCACTAGGTCTTTACAATGTGATATCTAGCATTATAGGTTCCCCTACCATAGCAACCACTATGCCAATGCTTTCCTTATCAAACAGATGAATTGGAAGATTAGGAAATGAAATCCATACCAGAGCTGTATGTGGTTCACGTCGTTTCTGAAATTAACTGACCACTTGAAAATACTCATAATGTAGCCCTGAATAAACCAAGTTTCTCTTAGCCAAATGCATCTTCTATCTTCCTCACTGTGAAATTTTAACAGAAAGTGACGTTGGTCGATTGGCCCTACTGTAAATTCTGCCTTGAGTCCAATCTCAGTTATGGCCTTTCAAATTTCGTCAATCGAAGGACGTCCGTAACTAAATTTACCAATTAGAGCATTAAGTAATGGAGCCGAGAGGTACTCAATAGACTCATCAGAGAATTCGACTTCTGACTCCCCTTTCCACTTCAATATTGTTGCTGTGATCCTGGGATGAGCCGATGTTTGTTGTGTTGATGCATTGTTTGATTGTACAACTGATGCAAAAGATTTATCAAATTTCGGACCTGTATCTACCGCATTGGGTACGGCAGGCGCCATTGTTGTCGTTGTCATGATGTGGGTGCCAACGTTGACCAGTGGTCAGTTCCGATGACAGTTCAGGCCCCGGGTGAAGATCTGGCGGCCGGTCTAGCTTTTCCCGAGTCGAGGGTTGCAAAATCGCCCGTTAGAGGCGCGTTCAATGTGTACATACCCACTTTGTGAGTAGATTAAACCTTTCGTATGATTATTGTTTTTTACGGTGTCATGGCTCTGTTCGCAGGTTTCACATCGTCCTTTTGAAAACTGCAAGGTAAGTAGATTGAATGCTGGTCTTTGTTGCAATTTCGGGTTTTATTTCTTGTGTTTCACTTGCTTAATAAAAAAAAATTCTTGTGTTTCACTTCGATCACGAAATGGTGTTCCTCTAATTTTTCTCTTGCTGTAGGTTTCATCGTTCACTTCGTATAAGTTAATTATTTTTGGTAAGTGGTTTTAATTGCATATTTTATTCGTTAGTTTATCTTCATTGCATTTGGAGACTCATATCGTTCGTTTGCAGTGGCGAAACTAGGATTTTCGGTAGGGGGCACAGTTCCCATTTTTGGCACAATTCACTAATTTCATGTTATGTAATTTATTAATAAATTCAATATTTAAATAATATAAATAATAAATAATACGCAAAATGATTGTAATTACATTTATAATTGTTCTCTATGATATTTCATAGTCCGATACCAATTTTATAATAGCTAAAGACACCAATATAAACATTCCACACCTTCAAGTTGAAGGCTTCAACCAATTCCAAAGTAGAAAATTTCTCAAATATTGTAAATAATGGAAGAAAACGAGAGTTTTTTAAACAAAAAATACCAATTTTATTAACAAAAATCAGCCGTTTACACAGATTTCGCTAACTAATAGATAGATACATGGGATGAAAGAAAGAAAACGAGAGTGAGAGAATGAAAAAAATAAGAGTTTCGCTCTTAGTCTCAGTCATGTATTAATATTTTAGATTATTAGATTTAAAATATAATATTTTTATTTTTAAAATACAATAATTTTTTAATTTATTTTTTGGTTTTTTAGGGGGCTCGCGCCCCAGGCCTTATTGCCTTCGCCCTCTCTCTTACTTTCAGCAATTGAATTTTTTAGAGTGAAACTCCCCGTCTATTTCTTTTTACACTGACGGCTTTGTTTCTAGAGAATAAAGTAATGATTTACTGTTCTTTAGAGTGTTTTTGGAGAATTCTTGGATCATTACATGCTCTTACTTGCATCATCATCATAAGCTGTATTGAGAATTCGGTGATGGGCCACAAATTGCACCACAAGCCCATATGGTCATGCACTTTGTATAATTTTATTTATACATGTATATGTGGCATAGTTTGCGCTTTGAGGCCCGAATGAGTTGTATATAACTGCCCCCAATAGGACAACCTAATTTCAGAACAACAATTTAAGGGTTCCTTTCCTCTTTCGCCGTTTGTTCCTTTCTTCATTTGCTAGATTTGCTTTCTTCAAAATTTCCTAACTTTGCATATATTTCCACGACCGTTTTAACTACCCGGTTAAAATGCATTCAATGTTTGTCTGGCAGCTAAAATTTCTTTTATGATATCCGAGCCTTTACCCAACAAGATCCAACTTTCTGTCCAAACCTACCATCCTTTCCTCAAAAATCTAGATCCTTCACATCTCTTTCGATCACTTCTTCTAAATGGGCAAAAATTGTGGGAAAATTGAGTAGCAAATTAGTTTTGGGTCCATCACTGTCGCTATGAAGAAAGGTGTCTGTATTCGTGACAGTGACGAACCCGAAATGGCTCTGACCACCATGTTGTTAAACACGAAAAATTATCTCTGAGCAAGAGAACTGCGTATGGCACTTGGGGCAAAACTAAAATTGACCCTCACTGATGAGGATCAAAATCCCCCTATAAATGTAGCTTCTGAGGAATTTCAAGTCTAGAAATCTGTTGATTTTATGATCAGTTCGTGGATATACAACTCCATCGATCGAGAGGTATTTGATGGTTTTGAATACACTACTTCATGTGCTAGGGAGTTATGGCTTGAACTGAAGGAAAGATTAGGAATAGTAATGGCCCTATGGTCTATCATATTAGACGAGAAATTGCCTAAATCAAACAAGGGGGTAATAGTGTGACAGTTTATTACAACAAGCTTAAAGGGTTATACTGATATGTTTGTCCAATTGCTAAGTGTAAGTGTGGAAGTAATGAAAGTTTTGATGAGGAGAAAGTGATGAAATTTCTTTTTGGGTTGCATTCTGATTTTGAACAAATTTGTACTCAACATCTTGCAATAGAACCACTGCCGACTCTCAACAAAGTATATGAGACTATCTTTATTATCGAAAGACAAAAGGAGCAGCATGCTGGTATCCTTGGTGCACATGAAAAAAGTTTCATAGGGAAGACAGTAAATGGGATACAAAAGTTTGGCATGATTCAAAAGAGAGCGGCATCTGGTCAAGGTTATGCTAGGATATCTGGAGGTAGAGGAGATAAATCTGAACTCAGGTGTGATTACTGCCACATTCCAAGCCATATACGTGTGGATTATTACAAACTCAAGGTTTGCGAGTGCTGTAAATGCAAGAGCATTCGATTCACAACTTCTATCATCTCATAGAGCTACAGAAGCAGGCAAGGAACCACCAACGCTTAGCTAATGTGTTCATGCATTCACCATTGGATGATCCTCAAGGAGGACATTCTGCCTACCAGATGAGCATTACTGAAATTGTGCGAGTGGAGATTGGGAAAGCCTTGAAAGAGGTTCTATAGATTGGCCCAAGTACATCTACCAGGAATGTGGTCTTGGAGGACAATGAGTCCACAGGTAATGTCTTCTTAAGTGCCCTAACTGTTGCTGAACATTTGAATCCCGGTATATGGGTTATTGACACAGGTGCTTCGAGTCAAATGTGTTGTGACTTATCTATGCTTATCAACTAGTCCCCTATTGAACATGAATCTGTAGTTAGACGGGCAGACAGAGCCAAGGCTTCTGCCCACTGTACTGGTGACTTTGTGTTGAACCCTTCTTTCCTTCTACAATTTGTATTATACACCCCTTGATTCAAATTCAACTTACTGTCCGTATCCAAACTCAACAAAAGTGCACATGTATTTTTTCTCATTCTTCCCCTTTTTTTGCATGGTGCATGACTTAATGAATAGGAATGTTGTAGCAGTGGGGAGGGAATGGAGCGTGCATGTTTTTGACCCAATCGATCCAATTCATCCTGTTCTTTTTTTTGCGAAAAGTTTTATTTTTATTAAGATCGAAAAAACAGTTACAGAATGCATGTGAAGTTACAAAACATACATAAAAAGAATCAGTGTTTTTTCGGGCATCCGTGCCTGCACTTCAGGGAGGGGTAATGTGGAGTAAATGTGGGAGGGGGAGAAGTGATCTGGGCCGCTATCTCCCTCTCATTCTGGAACTTTAGTGCAGTATGTTCCGCCATTTCTTCCTGGCATGTTTGCTTCGCAGAGTTCTCTTCTTCAATCTGGTCGGCCCAACTCTTCTTTGAGGAGTTATTTGGAGTCTGCTGGGCAGATATCAGTGTAGGTTGCTGGGGTGTTCGCATCTTCGATTGCTTCCATCTGTTCTCCCTGTTCTGTAGCATAAAGAGCTCTATCCTCCTTTTGTCAAGCCTCACCAACAACAGACACGGGATCCACAACCACGCTCCTCTACTTCAGCTAAACCTTTGCCTTGTAAAAATCTTGAGAAATGTAATTATGTCATTCTCAGCACTTTTGTAATCAACTCTATATGGTATGATCGATTAGGACATCCATCTCATTTATGTCATGTTGAACCACAATCTTCTCTTGATCTTCCATGTGATGCTTGCCATCGAGCAAAGCAAACACGTTTAGTGTTTCCTATTCATCATACTAGCACCACTCACGTGTTTGAACTCATACATGTAGATGTCGGAGGGCATTCTCAATACCCTCCATCACAGGAGCGATGTATTTCTTAACCATGGTGGACGATTATAGCTGATCCACTTGGATCTACTTGATTAAAAAAGTTAAAACCTTTAACTATCTCAAACAATATATCCTCATGGTCTAAACTCAGTTCCAAACTCGTATTATGACAATTCGAAGTGATAGTGGAACAAATTTTTTGAATCAACAATGCCAAGAATTCCTTCTATCTTTAGGGATTATTCACCAACGATAGCTCTGTATACCCCACAACAAAATGGTATTGTGGAACGTAAGCATAGACACCTTCTCGAAGCCAGATCTCTGATTCTCATGCCTCTTTACCTAATACCTTATGGGGAGAAGCTGCACTTGCTGCTGCCCATCTCATAAACCGACTCGCCACTGTTTTTCTCAAATGGAAAAGTCCCCTCAAGATTCTTCATGCATGTATACCTGATCTTGAAAGCCTCAAAGTCTTTGACTATTTATGTTATGCTTCCGTTGTTCAACCCCATACCAACAAACTCTCTCTGCAAGCACACAAATGTGTATTCATCGGATATTCAGCAGTTACAAAAGGATACAAGCTTTATGATCTAGAACATAGATGACATTTGTATCCAGGGATGTGTTTTTTCATGAAAGTTTTTCCCTTTTCGTTCCAACACAAGGGTTGTTACTGATCCACCTACAGTTCTGCCTATAATACCAACATCTATCCTTGATCCTCTTCAGACTCCAATTTTTACTCCACTTGAATTTCATATTGATCCCATTACTCCTGCTGAGCTTCCTTCTGATGATCCTCCTCAAGCTGATCCTACATCTGCACCTCTCCATTCTTCAACTCCTTGATCACACTTCTGAAAACCTACACTCTTCCAACTCTCCAGAACATCTTCCTGTAGTCGATATTATCAGTGCTTCAGCTTCAATTTATCGCCCCTCAATCCTGTTAGAGACACAACACCTATCAGACATAGTACCAGACCCCTCAAGCCACCTGACTGGCACCGCAATTGTGCTATGCTCACTCCTATATCAGTCTGTTCACTAACTTCTACACATACTGAGCCTCAAATGTACCACCAGGAAACTAAGTCTCCATAATGGATTGAGTGCAATTGAACGGAACAATACATGGATTGTTATGCCACTTCCTACCAGTAAACGAGCAATTGGATGTAAATGAGTATGCAAAATTAAGCAAAATCTAGATGGCACAGTGGCTAGGTTCAAAGCCAGGCTCATTGCAAAGGGGTATAATCAGGTGGCTAGTTTACACTATACAGACAGTTTTTCGCCTTTAGCGAAGCACACTACAGTTTGCCTACTCCTCACAGTTGCTACACAAAGGGACTAGGACATTTTGTAACTAGATCTCAATAACGTCTTCCTTCAGACGTGCTAGATTAGGAATTTTATATGACTCTTCCACCAGGTTATCAGAAAACTAAACCAAGCAGTGACTGTTATCTACACAAATCTATCTATGGGCTTAAGCAGTCCATGCGACAATGGAACAAGAATTTCACTCAAACTCTCCTTGACTATGAATTCCCACAATCAGCTCATGATCATTGTCTATTTATTTCTCATAAAGATGGCCACTTTATTATTCTACTGGTCTATGTAGATGATATTCTGATCACAGGCGATCATGCACTTGAACTAGATCGCATCAAAACTTTCTTGGACACCACCTTCATCATTAACGACTTAGGTGATGCCAGTTATTACCTTGGACTCGAGATCCTTAAGTCTTCATATGGCTTTTACATTACTCAACACTAATATGTTGTTGACATAGTCTCTGATCTTGGTTTCATGGAGGCGCGTCCGACCAGCGCACCTTTGATGCCCGATCTTAAACTCAACCACGATCCCAACTCCACTATGTTTGACGATCCCAACTCCTCTATACTTGGATTTTACTAGACCTGATCTCAGCTACGTTGTTCAGCAGCTGAGCCAATTCATACAAGAGCTGCATGAATCATACTGGACAGCCGCATGCCATGCGGTGAAATATCTTAATGGATGTGCTTCTCTAGCTTATTTGTGCATGCACATAACGACCTCAAATTTGTTTCATACTCTGATTCTGATTGGTCTTCTTGCCCCAACTCGAGACGATCTCTCACGGGATACTACATCTACCTTGGAACTTCAGTTGTTTTATGGAAAATAAAAAAATAGATAACAGTATCCCGATCTTATGCCAAGGCCGAAGATTCCAGCATTGCTGCTACCATTTGTGAACTTTTATGGATATCCTATGTCCTTCATGACCTCGTGGTCCAGGTCATCGCACTGATGCCGCTTTATTGTGATAACAATGTTGCACTACACCTTGTCCAGAATCTCGTATTTCACGAACGCACGAAGGACATTGAAATTGATTGTCATCTTGTTAGAGAAAGGCATAAATCTAGATTCATGTAGCCCACTACATACCATCATCCCATCAACCAGCTGACCTATTCATCGAGCCTTTGCCTCTAGCTACATTTTAACTTCTTCTGAGAAAGCTTGGCCTCGGACTTGCGCCTTCTGCTTCAGCTTGCGAGGGGGGGGGGTCATATTGAGGATTTGGTTGATGGGCCACAAACTTCACCACAAGACCATAGGTCATGCACTCTGTATAATTTTATTTGTACATCTATACGTAGCATAGTTTGAGCTTTAAGGCTCAAATGAGTTGTATATAACTATCCCTAATGGGACGACCTAATTTCAGCACAACAATTGAAGGGTTCCATTCCTCTTCCACCATTTGTTCCTTTCTTCATTGGCTAGATTTGCTTTCTTCACAATTTCCTCACTTTGCATATATTCCCACAACCATTTTAACTACCAGGTTGAAATGCATTCAATGTTTGTCTGGTAGCTCAAGTTTCTTTTAAGTTGTCATCACTACATTAGGGTATTCTACTTGTAATATTGATTTGTTTACTCAAACCTGTTGCAATATTTATTCGTATGTAATATCAGATGAGGCAAACATGACCAATTCACTTGAGTATTTACTCTCATCATGGATTGTCCCAAACTTCTTATTTATTTGTGTCATATAGATTCATGTGTTCTGCTCGTGCTTGGCTTGAGATTGTCCTAAATAAGGAGGTGAACTGTTAAGATTTGGAATAATGAAAGGATTTGACCAAATTCTTTCCTTAATATTGTGATCCCTATAATTTAAGGATCGCACCCCAATAATGGAATATAGGAGATTGCGGAACGGTTGTAAACTTGTCTATATATTGTACTTACTCTCGAAGAAATAAACATACGAAAAGAGGAAAACTTTTCTCCCAAAACTCTTGTTCTACTATTCCGTATATTATGGTATCAGAGTAGCATTTTTCGATCTTGAAACCTGCATTCATTAACTACTAGATCCAGCAATAAGGTGATCATGACAAAAGAACTGGCCGAGCAAAATAGACTTATGGCTGAACATTTCAAAAAGTTTATACAGACTCAAAATGCCTCATCCTCATCCTCATCGGAGTCATAGAATCCAAATCATCATGGTGTTGTGGTGGAGTTCAAATTGGACAATCAAAATTTCATATTGTGATATCAGTTGATGGAAGTAGCAATCAGTGGCCGGAAGAGACTCGATTTCATAAATGGTGAATCCAAAGCACCGGATGAGACTGATGAAGACTACTCAAGTTGGAAAAATAAGAATTCCCAAGTTTCCGAATGGATCATGAGATCCATGGAGAAGCAGCTTGTGCAAAAATATGCACATTATCCCACTGCTTATGAGTTATGGAGAGTTTTGAAGAAGACTTGCACCGCGGGGAAGGACAGCCTACAAATCAACCTTATTACTAAGACTGATCAATTGATTTAGGGACAATCTTCTATTGAAGATTATTATGGATAGTTTATCCCTATATGGCTAAAAATTGGCCGTCATGGACCCAATCCTATGGAAGCAATCAACGATATCAAAAGATTGAATCGAATTCAGGATGAACATCAATTGTTCACATTTCAAGCAAACCTTAATTCTAAATTCAACAGCATAGTACGAGATATTTTGAAGGAAACTCCTACACCCTCAGTTGAAGCTGCATATGCGACTTTTCAACGAGAAGTTGTCTGTAATCAGATTCTACATTCGACGGCCTCTGACTTGTTGGATTCATCATCGGGAATTCGGGCACGGTTAGCATTTAAGAACAAATTCTCACTGAACCCCCAAGGATACACTTGATGGGCGTGCAAGTGCACATTGTCTCAAGTAGTTACTTTACGGGTAAGTAAAGGTGATTCTACCAAAGGAGTAGTTCACTACATGTCATGGTTCCTAATTCAATCACAAACCAACTGAAACATTTCAAGGATTGTTTGTACTAAACTACTATACAGAAACTAATTAAACTAGGAACTAAGGGAGTGTGGGTTCAATATTTTCACTATATCAAGCCAAAACATGCAACAGATTGGAGGAAAAATTCACAAGGAGAGAAAGCAACCCAGGCATCGACGTATTGCGTCATCAAGATGTTCATACATGCATCTATGTACCAAATGACTAACTTGCTTCTAATGATCGCAGGATCCATGTACAAAATCGCACTATGGTAAAGCTACGAGCTCGTCTACTAGCATTAGGAGAATTTTACCTTCTGACCTCACTACCTAACATGCTAGTAACAAAGTTGGGATCTTTAAACTAACCAAGATCACAATATGGTTTATCCCTTGGATATGGCACCACAAGCTAGGGATAACGAACCCAAGGGCGGCAGTGTGGAGGTGCTTAGTGTCCTATATATGCAAGTGATTCCTCATTATGTATAGATTATGAACATAAGCTCATGCAACTTCGGCCAAAACACTTGGCAACAGTTCTACACAAATGTTCCCATAATAAGTGTAAATCACGCCAATGAACTCATGCTATCTAGGCCAAAAATAATTCAAGTATATGTAAAAACGAAGCACATCCATCATATAAATGCAAGCTTTCAACATTTGGTCCATAAAAATACAACTAGAACATCAAGACTCAGCTCAATCGACCCTCAAGTTTAACAAATTAGCTCATTATTAAGGCACGAGCTACACTAGATACGCAAAGAAAGCAACAAAATGCCATGGAAACCAAAAGATCCAACCGCTCTACGGTTTCTCCTCTTCTCGGGTGTCTTCTCTTCTCCTTGGATTTTCACCAAATCCGAGGCATCCCAAAGATGAATGGCATGAATGAGAGTGTAAAAACATTCTATGAAAATGTCCCTATGCAATTGCAATATCGCCCTCCAAGCCATTTGAGAGATACACGTGATACAAGGGGCATATCGGTCATTGCAACATCACTTGAACCACATTGGTAATTTTGCTTCAAACCTTATCTGAGCGGCCTCGTTTGCCTCTCATGGGTAAATAAGCATTGTAGAGAACATGTAGATAAACACTCCTGGGAAATTACAGCCCAATACTCCAAGTGGTTAGAAAGATTTGGCCATTGGAAGGGACAACTTGGTCTTTACATCTTTATTTTACCCGATATGGCAAAATCCCTTAAAAATCGGTCTTTGCCGCTGTTTTTGCATATCATGTATAAAGATGGATTGTAGAGGACTCATCTCTCTTTCTTTTGGTTAATTTACAGCCCAGCCAGCATCTTGGTTTGGAAGATACACGAGCTGCAAGGACTGGGAAGTCATTTCTCCTTTCTTGCACCAAAATGATAAAACACCTTTTGGAGGGGTTGGTGGCTATTTCCCGAAATAGCCAAATCTTGTCTGAGTGACACCATTTTGAATGTAGAATTGCACAAGATTGAATATTACACGTCTCGAAGTCCATATTCACCTACATAACATATTTAAGCACAAAATGAGGTGTAATTCGAGAGCGTAAGCCATGATTATTAGATAAATGAATGAGTAAATGAGTGTAAAATCATGTATAATCTTGGTTTATCAACTACCCCACACTTGAAAAATGCTTGTCCTCAAGCATAGACTAGATATAAGCAACAAGAGATGAATTCAAAGAAGCATGCATGCATGAAGATGATAATCAAAACAATAAGCTATCATGCAAAGTATAGGTGTGTGTGGTCTTGAGGAGTAGCTTGAATCAGACAATCATATGCACCTATATAGCTCAAATGAACAGTACATTGTCAAGTTAATGCACAATGGGCTCAAATAAAGAAGAGTTGGGACAGAATTAACTCGGGGAGAAGGAAAGCATCACTATACATTCCACGAGTACATGTTTCCTAGCATCTCCTAGATATGTCCTTTTTAGCATATCTCTGCTTCTCTAGGGATCAATTAGACTCTTCACTCTCTCCCTCTCACTCTAGTGCATGAGCTTTTGCAACTATCTCAAGCCAAGCCTCAACTCCATCTCACACTTTCTTTAGGGACAATGTATAAATGAGGGCTCCTCTCTTGATGGAGTTGGACAGAAAAGATGGTCTCTCACATTTGGCTTACATAGAACGAGGACATACCTCCTATGTCTAAATTGAGTGAGAGATTAAAGTAATCAACCGCTCCTAACTCCTCCTCTTGATTGCATCAAACAGTTTCTTCTTTCTTCTTTGAACTTATTTTCAGTTTGCTTTGTAACTTAGTTTCTTTTGTGTTACTGGACTTCTTGCTGCTTTGATTTGCTCCCAGACTCTTGTATCTTTGAATGTTGGCCTTCACACCTCTCTCTTTTAGAACTAGGGGATTCAGGTTTGTGGAATTTTTGCACCACTCTTTCGTTCTTTGATTTGAGAGGGTTCATGACCTTCTTTCTTTTTCCTTGATCAAGCTTTCTAACTTCTTTGTCTTCGGCATTTTTCTTTGAACTCTAGCTGATTATCCACTGATCACGGATGTGTCAAGAGCAGGTTCGCTATGATCTAATCACTCAGACTAAACCAAGAGCAGTTTTACTCCCTTCCCTTATAAAAAGTAGTAAGGACACTTAGCGTTGGACATCACTCAGCTCATGCACTCTAACCTTGCAACCCAATGAAGAATCCAGTGTTATTACCCAAATAGGCACCAACAGCTATTTAGGCCACAAATAAACAGCATGCATAGTTCACAATTAACCATAAGAATGTGCAACGAACATAAGACAAGGTATCCAAGCGAAAAATTTTGCTCAAAATGAGTCAAGACGAATCAAAAGTCTCAAGAACAGCAACTCAACAATAGCATATACAAAAATAGGTATGGTACACCCCCACCCCATACTTAATGTTTCACTTGTCCTCAAGTGAATGCGAAATCATAGAGTTTATGGAGTTAAGGTATGAAACAATACAACCTGGGAGCTATTGCTGTCTTGAGATCCAATGGCTCTAACCAACTTGAACACCTTCCCTCTAGCTTGGAGTGACTGATCAAGGGGGTGATTCCACCCCAAACTTTGCTCAAATCGGCTTCTTGCATCAACTTGCACACAAAAGTTAGAAAACTAAGAAATAAACAACAGAAATGAAAAGATACTTGACTTGGGTTGCCTTCAAAGAAGCTTTCATTTTATAGTCTCGAGATACACTTCTTTGTAGCTTCAATTTAGGCTCCCTATCCTGGCTCTAGGGAGCACTTGGCTTTTCTCATTGCTTTCAGTTCACAAAGCTTACAAGACTCTTTCTTTTTTAAGGGTGTTTTCTCTTCAAGCTTTTGATGATAAATGAAAGACTCAGCTGTTGTGCATGCCTTTTTCCTAGCAATGCAATGGCTTCAAGATCCCGAGTCTGCTTCTTTTTTAATGGTGGCGTCCATTCAAGCTTGCTTGGGTCAATGGGAGGAATCTGCTTATGTGGGAGTCCCCCCCCCCCCAATGACTCAATTGCTCTAGGGCCGCTACTCTTCATTCAAGCAGACGACAGGCTGGTTCACCAAGGGCTCCTGGAGCACTTCATACTTCTCACTGTCCAAGCAGGTCTTCAATGTGTCTTTAATGCTTCCTGAATCAGGAGCTGGCTTCTCTTGCTGCATCTCAATGTCATGATACTGGTCCAACTCCTTGTTAGCATCCAGTGTATGAGCCCTAACAATTCAGTTTGCCTTTCAATGACAACCTTGAAGGGCTTTTTGGGATGTTTTGCCTCAACACAGATCTCACATTTCGAGAAGCCAGTGGCGTCTAATGAGGGTATTAATGACTTATTCCTTAGTCTCATCATAGACCCAATATTCACATGTCCTAGCCTTCCATGCCACACATTAATAGACTCAACCATATAAACGGAACTGGACACTTTATTAGATTCATCAGAAGATACATTCAGAACAAACAACCCTTGACTATAGTATCCTTTTCCTATGAACTTTCCTCCACGAGTGAGTACTAATTTGTCAGCTTCTATCACTTGCTTAACCCCAGCCTTGTTGAGAAGACCACCAGAGACTATGTTTCGGCGAAGAGATGGAACATA
>JAOYMZ010035490.1:0-15938 GCA_025802335.1 Pinguicula primuliflora | reverse complement strand
TTACATTTAAAGGGTTGATCCATGATCCCCTCTTTCCCCTAATCCCATGATTTTCGGAATCTTCTAGATAAGGTGAAGATTTATAATTATCTTTTACCTTATTTACAATGTTTTCCTTATCTACAATGTTTTCCTTATTTATATTGTCAACAATTGGATCACAATCTCGATGGTTATATTCGGCACATAACTCATTTAATCGGTACCTAACATTCGGTATGTGAAGATTTTTTCTTTACAGTATTACCCCTCTCCCAACTAAAGTTGCTAATCGCATACAATTCTATCTATCATGTATACACGATTACTCCTTCCTGATATGCTGCTTTGTTTTTGTCGAAGAAATTCCCAAATCATCGGCTCGCCTTTCCCAATTTAAAGCCTCATTCATCTGCTCAATTTGTTATCAGAATCGAAGCCAACGATCTGAAGCATAGGTGTTGCCGACACATGGTTGTATGCGTTTAAACTAGTAGAGGAGACTACTCTATCGGAGAATGAGCCACAGTTACATCTAAAAATTTTCACTCACTACATCTTCATTCGAATTAGATTGCTGAAAGAGTATTTTGTTTCTTCTCTTCCAGATTTGTCAGGCTGATAATTGACATACAGCCTTCCAACTGTGAGCGGTCCATGGAGGTTTAAGCTTCTGCATGTGTTTGATCAGTATGTCATGTGTGATCAAATAAATACTCGTAAGTACGAAGTACATCCCTGAGGTCGAATTTCTCAATGACTCAATGTAGGTTGACTTATACTACTATCTAGCTAATTAGTGACTCTTAAGAAAGCAATTAAGAAAACAATTAAAGAGGGGGGTCAGTTTTGGTTATTATCTAACAACTAAAGAAACTAACTAAAAAATAACTATAAAGACGATCGTTCTAGAGATATACTTGTTGGAAAAAGGAGTATAAGGTTATAATTAATCCAGATGCACATAATTAATATCGGGTATCCTAAGCATGCAAAGGTTATTAGTTCACCTCAAAGGCTATAGGATTCCCCACTTTTAGGTGTTTATCTTATAACTTACAACCTATCAATTAACACTAGTTCTCATGATAAATCGTGATTAAGATCAAAGTATTGAACCTTTATAGCTAGACCCAAACTCATGACGCCTAAACTAGAATATTATTTGCTTGAGCTATCTGAAGGGTGGTTCGATGGTCCTACTCCTTTAGTCTCTATGTCTCGATGGTCCTCATATCTCGAATTTTCTAAGGTTTGTAGCTTGGTGGTCCTACTGACCCAGACAATTGAATGCATTAATAAACAACAAACAACAAATAAATACTATTGCCTCAAATAATAGGATACCTTAATCAACTATGCACATAAGAACTACTCTACAACCCCATACAAGACAATTAGTTACTCATGTTCAATATTGAAAGCATATTCAATTCCAATGCAAAAGACATATTGAATTCAAATAAATAAGAAAGTAAAGGTTCTCCTGTGTGTCACAATCGGCTTACAAAATCCCTGAAAATCGAAAGAAACCCAATTCTTCAAGAGAATCCAAGCAATTCCAAAGGAGAAGAACACGAATAGAAAATTGAATCCAAATCCAAAATCCAAAACAAGTGTTCACAGGAACAATATCTTGATTCCTAACACCCAAAGAACTAAAAACTAAGAAGAAATAACAAGAAGAAATCTCTCAATCTTTGTGTCTCCTCCAATCTCTAGAGTTGACGGCTGGATCGACCTCCTGGCCTTGAGTCGCATGTATCGCCTCTCTCACCGTCTCTTTTGTCCCCGATGTACCAATCAGAGTTGTAGAGTACATCTAGGGAAATCTCACTGTGAAATTACAGGACAATCCTCCAAGGCGTTTGAGAGTTACACTCGATACAAGGGACATCTCAGACATTGTAGCTTTACTAGATACAGTTTGGTAAATTGGCTCCAAACTCTATCTTGAACGCCTTTTTTGTATCTCGTGTGTATGGAAGAGTTGTTAAGGACTCATAGGGATACGTCCTTGTTAAATTACAACTCGATCCTTGTAGTGGTTTGAGAGATACACAAGCTGAAAGGGGCAGTTTGGATAGATTGACTCCAACTCTATCAGGGCGGCCTCCTGTGGATATATTATGTAAACCTTTCTTGTGAAAGGTGTCAAAACTATTTGCAGGTAGACATCACAAAGTGCGAAAATGTTATCTTCTTGTTCTTTTCGAACCATTTCTTCTTATTTTGTGCCAATCTTCCTATGGGGATCCTACAAACAAAAAAATAGCATTAGTCACCAAAAATAAGAGAGAACTGCTTGAATTACGACAATAGATGAATAGATGGATAAAAACAGTACGGATAAGTTGACCTAGAAACAACTTATCAAACCACCACAAACCTATTATTTGCTTGTTCTCAAGCAAAACTCAAAGTGAAAACATACTAAAATATATTTTAGCATAGAAATCAAGTAGCAAATATCACCTAACCACATGATCTCAGAGAATTTTAAGCTCAAAATGAGAAACTATCATATAAGCACTGTTCAGCTAGTAGTCAGTGAAAAATATCTTTAGTTCTATACCGGCCTACTTCAAGCAACTCATGAAGTGTGTGTGTGCACTAGGCCAAACTAACAAACCACAAGCAGTCAATGCGTATGCTTCAGGAATCTTTCGATGCCTAAATCACGACTCTATCCACTCAGATGTTTAGGCTACTGTATGGGATTAGGGTTCCCTCTTGATAGTGTCGGAGCAGACAGGATATATACTCATAGCAAAAAGGCTCAATGTGAAAGAAATATACAAGTATCTAAGCAGGCATTGAAAGAGGGATAAACATGCAAGGCCACATCAAAACTCCTCGACTCGAAAAGTATATACTGTATTTTTTATTTTTAATCGTTTAAATTTATTTATTTTATTAATATATGCAAATAAAATGAATTTGTCAATGGATGTGCGCCACCTAGACACCCGCTTTGACTGCCCAGACTGCCTAGGAGGTCCCTAGACTGCCCAGCGTACAAGGGATGTCCAGTGCTTTCTCGAACCTTGGTTTGGAGCTAGAGTTCTTAGGAGCTAGCGCTACGAAAGTAGCATTAATTCCTTTGACCAATCATGAATCCTCCCAAAATTCACTAAAGCATTGTAGAATGGTATCCTTGAGCATTGGCCAAAAAAAATTGATGAACTTGAAGTTGTATCCAATAGGACCAAGACTTTTTCCGCTCCCAACAAGACTTTATTGCTTTCAAAATTTCCTCCTCAAATAATGGTACTATCAACAGCTCATTTTCTCCATAGTTCAGGGTCTGTTTTGGGTTCCATTGAGGCTGCGGCCTCTTAATATTTTTCATTTGAGCAATGAATGTTGAAACTCTCGTGTATAAATTGTTGGTCTGTGCCACTTCAGTAACCCATTCTCCTTCAATCATAATTCCAATCACTGTGTTTTTGCATCGATATTTCCTTAGTGTGTCACGAAAAGAGCTATTGTTAGTGTCTCCCTCAACTAACCATTTGCTTCTAGATTTCTGAAACAACAGGTTGGATTACATCTTACTCACCTTGAGCAATTCTGCCCCAGCCTGCTTTCCAACTTCTCTTTCTACATCTGTAAGCGGTCTGATCTCCATCATCCTATGATGTTGAGAAATCTTTTCCTCGAACTGACGGATTTTGTTTATTAGCATACCAAAAACCTCATAATTCCACACGTTGAACTTGTCCCATAGGTGTTTCATGTGTTTCTAAAAGGCAAATCCTCCCGTGCGTATCTCTGAAGTTAGTTGCCAACTGCCTTTAACAAATGCTTCAAACTCTGCATGTTGAAACCATGTATCTATAACCCAGAAAGGGCGAGGACCCAATTTTTTGAATCATTTTCCAACAATACGGGGCACTGATCAGAGTATTTTCGGTTTAAAGTGTTGAATTTATGGTTTTGTATGGTTTGGAATAAGAAACGAGGATTTTACGTGGTTCAGGAATTCCCTACTCCACGGGAGACGTTCATCTCCAGTTTTTCCTCTCCGATACTTTTTTTTCTTCCTTTTCCTGGTATGTACAAGTACAATATTTATACAATCAATCTACTATATTTATGCATGCTTGTAATAACTCCTAGCGTGCTTGTAATAACTCCTAAGATTTGATATGGGAAGATTTGTGTGCTGCCTTTTTTACTTACACAAATCTTCCCATAAATGCCTTCTTTGACTTGGTAAAGATAAGGTAAGGTTTATGGTTTATCCCTTTCAACACGAAGAGGAGCCGACGAACTGAAGAACTGAGTGAGGGGGAGGGACAAAGGAAGAAAAGAAGCCCTCATCCGTGCAGAAGAGAGAGAAGAGGGAAGTAACCATGGTTGGACGGAGAGTAACCATGGTTAGACAACAATTTTACGCCGACCAGTTCCCCTAACTGAAAAGCAACCCTATCTTTATTGGCTCTGTTTGCAAGTTCTACTGAAAAGTTGTTTTTGGCTTTTGATTGGGCTTTTAAAAAAAAGGTGCTTTTGTAAGAAAGTTATAAAGTGTTTGCAATGGAGCCTTTATTGTAATAAAAGTTTAAAAAAAATAATATGACAAAATGGATATAATATGGGAATTTTTTTTGGATATTTTGATATTATTGATTTGTATATATGCAAAATTATCTTAAAAGTGAATTTTTAAATATTTATAAAATTGTCACCGCCTTAAGCCTCCCAAAAGCTACTCCCAGGTAGATTTTGGTTTTTGGGCTTTTTGGAGCTTTTCCACCGCCAAAAGCCTAAATCGCAAACAGTGTAACAGGGGCTTCTGCGATTGAAAAACCAAAAGCTGATTTTTAGAAGAACTTGCAAACAGACACTAAGTATAATTAGTATAAGATGTTCCAAAATTATGGTGATGAAACTTGATAAACCCAACACAGTCATTTGATGCGTATTGGTTAGCTCCTGATCAACAATCCACATAGGAAAGAATTGCAACTAATGCACAGGAGCAGATGTATAACTCAGGGTTATTGCGAATGAAACATACATTTCTAGATTCGGGATATACCCGAGAGAAATGACTTTTCTTTTTGCAGTTGTAGCACTTTATATGCGCTACATTCTTTGGGTCATTTTCCCATAAATGTTGTTTGTGTATCATCTTCTTTGGTGAGATTTTCTCAAGACTTTAGGATTTCCCCCATGAGTCGAAAAAGGCAGAACATTCAACCTCTTGCTCAATGCACTTCGCAATATTAGCAAACGTCTTGATATTCATATTATAAGTCATTAAGATTGTGAAAGGAGTCTAATAAAAATCCTCCGTTTTATGAGTTAGTGGACGAATCACATTAACTTTCTTCTCAAACTTATAATTGTCAATCCCTCATCCTCTAATTCACACAGGATAGAGTTTATAGTGCTAATATGTTCCATTACAGGTTGCCACGAATAGATCCTGTATTGGAGCCAATTCATATATTAGGTATGAAACCTTGAGTATGAAATCTGGCCATATAACATATCTTTGGATTTTTCGAAGGCAAAGTGTTCTAAAACATCTCTTCGTATATGAGAGACATACTCTTTCTAGCCAAGATGTCGCAGTTTAACTTACTGAACTTATCAGAGAGCTCGGTTATCATTCTTGGATTTCATTTCTATAAGTATGTATATTCAAGGATATTAGGCACAATATTTATTTAAGTTTTTCTATGGAGCATTTTGATTAAGTATCGTGTTCAAAAACTTCATTATGCTCGTAATCATCACACTTAAAATAACCAAAAATTTCAAAGAAAAAACTAAATGTCCACACTTAAACACATTCAAGCAAAAAACTCATGTAACCAACAAATGGTACTTTTCAATTTGGTTATTTGAATTAGAGTATTTTAATAATTTGTAATGTCAATACGTATTGACACAAATTATTAATTAACGTATAACGTTTCAAATTTCTTATAGCACACAGCTATGAGACTGGTTCCGAATATATTAAAAGAATTTGTGTCGTGTCACATTTATCTTTAATCGAATCGAAAATCACCCAGTTGGTAGGTACGCAGACCAACCATCTAGACAGTGGTTTTCATTCCTCATGAAAAACCCAGGTTTCTGAAAGGGTCACAACGGTCCCTCTTAAATACCAGTCCTAGACAACCCGACATGAGTACGATTTATGTAGATGTTCTTTTAATATTCGGATTTTATGATAAACAGTGATTACCATAAAATGATTTTATTGACACATAGTCAATAAAAGATGTTGTTGCATACAATTTTATTATTGTTTATTCACTTTTCTTATTATTCGAAACACTTTCCAATAATAAAAGAAATTTGCAACATGTGACATGCTTATAACCCAACAACACATAATCAATTAAGCACGACTTTTTTATCTTCCTTCGTCAACTATGATGTAGAATATTTTTTCATTCAAGTGCTCATAACAATTGCATAATAATTGTATGAACAAAAACGAAGACAAATTTTGTAATGTAGACGAAACATACAGTACCATTTTATGTGATAGAAAATTTTGTAACTAATTACTTTGGACCGTAGCATCTTCCGAAAAATAATATAAATAATGATTAGGTTAAATATTCTAGTATTTATATATAATTAGATATAATATATTAACAAATTACTTAGATTAAAAAAATTGGACGGAGTCCATTGGAGTCCGTCATTATGGACGGATTCCATCAGCATATGTTGAATGGACATCATGTAGAGTTCGTATCTGCATTCGTCACTTTAGCAGATAATGACGGTTGAACAATGCTCGACGGACGAATTGTGCGGACAGTGATGGCCGACAAATAATTTGGCAACCCTACGAGTTCTCACCCGTTAAGTTAATCTACTTAGCCTCATATATTTATATATTAATTTATTTATTTATAAAATAATATATTTATATTTTGAAAAATTGTTGGGTTTTGATCCAGGATGGTTTAGGACCCTTTGACACCCAGATGAGTCCGGGGTGGGTAGTTTTGACATTGGTATATAGCTTGCAAACATAAATCATTTTAATAATAAAAAATAAAAAGTATTAAATAATAAATATATTTTTCAATATTTATTATTATTAAAATATATAAATTAATAAAAATAATGTTAATTAAGTATTTTGGGGGTGAATCATCTAAATTAAAATCTATCATCGACTTTCAATTCTTACCTCCAAAATTTCAAAAGGAATAATCAGATTTAATTTCGACATCTCAAAAGATCATTTTATTTTATTTTGAGTTAAAAGTTTTGGCTCAAAACATGTATTTATAGTATTTGAATTTTTCTAACAACATAATTGTCAAAATTAAATTTCTTAATCACTTTTAAAATTCTCGTATGGAAATCATATTATAAAGGAAAATGCTGCAAGGACAAACGCAGAACTGAAAACGGGACAGAATAGCAGGGAAAATGACACAAATACTCTCCAAAAGGTATTTCCGTGCTAAGTTTGCCCTGATTTTTCTGTCATTTCCTGCGGTTTCGGTCCCAGTTTCGGTTTGGAGTGTGTCCTTTTAGCTAGGGGTGGGCAAATGACATTCGGGCCTCGAGATTTTCCCGAGGCCCGGCCGGCCTGAATCCCGAAAAAAAAAGAATTCGGGACGGATTCGGGTCCTAAAAATAGGTCTCGAACCTAGTTCGGGATGGGATTGGGCATGTCCCATTTAAAAACGGGACAAGCCCGAACCCGAATTAAAAATAATAAAGTTTTAAAAAATATTTTTTTATATATATATATATAATGGGACAGGTTCCGGTGACATGATTTTATACATGCATTTTCAATTCCGGCCACTAGAATTGCCCGTTGACGGAATTGGGCACATCGTTAGAAAGTTTATGCATAGAAGATCATAAAGCCCCATGTTTAGTTTCTGTTACAGCGACTTCATCACCGAAATTTTCTAAAATTCTATTTAGGACTATTTAACCCAAAGGGAAAATATGAAACTAAATTAAACAGTGATAAATTCGTCGGAATATCACCAAAACTTGAACATATGATATTCTATGTATAAACTTTTTAACGATGTGCCAAATTCCATCAATGGATAATCTTAATGGCCGAAATTAAAAATAATATCTAAAATCCTGTCACCGAATCCTATACCATATATAATATATATGGGTCAGCTTCCCAAGCCTCAATATTTACCACAATATTAACTCTCAAATCACAGTCATCCATTTCACTTAGATCTAATGGCTCACATATAATGAAACATTAAAAATAACTTATTTTTAAATTATAAGCAATGAGGTCACGTGACCTCATTTCCAATTTTCAATTACAAGCATCTTCAATCATACGCAAGAACCACCTTCCCCATTCCCAGAGCATGAAATGGAAGACGACGGCGGTGAGGGGGTTGGGATTCTCAACGGTGGCGGGGGAGGGGGGATTCAGAATGGCGACGGGGGAGAGGGGATTTTCAACGGCAGCGTTGGGGTTCGACGGCGAAGGGGTGGGGTTTGGGATTCTCAAAATCAAGAGGTGGGGTTTGGGATTCTCGACAGTGGCGTTGGGGTTGGGACTTGGTATTTATATATATATATTATATATATATAAATACAAGAAAAAGAAAACTTGGGATATAAAGGACTTGTCTAAGAAGGATCAAGGATTTCTTCTACTTCAATGAGGAAAAGTGGAAAATTTCCATCGTGTAGTTACTGTAAGAAGAAAAATCATACCAAGAGTTATTGTTTTTTCAGATTTGATGTTCAGTGTAAAAAGTGCAAGCAGTTAGGACATGTTGATAAGGTGTGTCCTGAAAACAAGATAAAACCGCAGGGACAGCAGGGTCAAGCCTCAGAAATTCTGGAGGTCCCTGAAGATCATGTTTTTGTGTCCTCTATTGAGGCTGAGAGCACTGCTGATGAGAATACTTCAATGAAATGGTTGTTGGATTCGGGCTGCACACATCACATCTGTAGTTGATTGTTTCAGCTCATTATCTAAATCAACTGGGTACACTGTCAAGGTTGGAAATAGCTCCCGAATGAAAGTGGAAGGTGAAGGAGATGTAGAGATAACCACATTGGCAGGAGTTAAACAAATTAAGGATGTTTTCTATGTTCCTGAAGTAGTTCAAAACCTGTTAAGTGTGGAACAGCTTTTTGAGAATGGATATCAGTTTAGTTTGAAAAATGCAAACTGCAATATATATGATCCTTCAGGTGAGTTGCTGTTTTCAATACCAATGGTTAATAGAAGCTTTATGCTTGACTTGTGAGTATGAAAGCTCAAGCATTTATAAACCATGAGGATATGTTTGAAGTCTGGCATAAAAGGTTTGGCCATCTGAATATGGTAGCTTTAGAGTTTATGCAGAAGAAAGGCTTGGTGAAAAATCTACCTTCTGTTCAATCCTTTGAGGGAGTTTGCAGTGTGTGTCAACAAGACAAAGCAAGTCAATTACCTTTTCCTGTAAACACAGCACTGTCAACTTCACAAAAACTTGAACTGGTTCATTCTAACATATGTGGACCAATGAGCATGGAATTTCTAGGAGGTATGAGATATTTTCTAATATTCATGGATGATTTTTCTCGCTACTGTTGGTGTTATTATTTAAAGCAGAAATCAGAGGTATTTGCTTGCTTCCAAGATTTTAAAGCCGAGGCAGAAAAACAAAGCTCATGTCAATTAAAAATCTAAAGAACTGACAATGGATCAGAATATCTTTCTGATCAGTTTCAGACTTTTTTAAAGGAGCAAGGAGTAGTTCATCAGCTCACTGTTCCGTATACGCCTCAACAAAATGGAGTAAGCGAAAGAAAGAATAGAACTTTGATGAATATGGCCAGGTGCTTAATGATGGAGAAAGGATTGCCAAAAGAGTTCTAGGAAGAAGCTATCAACTGTGTTGTATACCTTCAAAATCGTCTTCCAAGTAAGCTCTTGAAAGACAAAACACCTTTTGAAGCCTGGACTAATAGAAAACCATCAGTTGAGCATCTGAAAATATTTGGGAGTGTTTGCTACTCCTTAATACCAGAAGCCAAGCGGGATAAGTTGGAAAGCAGAGCTGAGATTGGGATTCTGGTTGGTTATAGCTCTGTATCTAAAGTATATCGAATTTATAATCCAGTAAGTAAAGTGATGTCTGTACAAAGAAGTGTTCTAGTGGATGAAAATGCTAAATGGAATTGGGAAAATATGCAGATACAGAAACAAAATGGAATAAGTACCAGTTGGAAAAATGAAGAAGAATTTTTTCCAGAATCTGATGAACTTCCAGTGAGGGGTACAAGGTCTTTGGAGGAAATCTATAGTAGATGTAATTTAGCAGAGGCAGAACCTACCAATGTAGAAACTGCTATGAAAGATTTGAAATGGAGGCAAGTAATGTAGGAGGAGCTTGCTATGATTGAAAAACATCAAACCTGGACATTGGTTGATAAACCTGAGGATAAAAATAATATTGGTCTGAAATGGGTTTTCAAGACCAAGCTGAATGCAGATGGTTCTGTCAATAAATATAAGGCCAGACTTGTAGTAAGAGGTTTTGATCAAGAGGCAGGAGTGGATTATTTTGAAACCTTTGCACCAGTAGCAAGGTTAGATACTCTAAATTGATTTTATCTCTTGCTGCTCAAAAAGGCTGGTCTATCATACATCTTGATGTAAAGCCTGCTTTTTTAAATGGTGATATAGATGAACAAGTGTTTTGATACAATCCCGAGATCGTTGGCGTGTGACGGGGCCGAAGTATACCGGAGGGATAGATCGAGGAGGAGGGGGCTCCGCACGTTCAGGACTGAATATCGATTCTGTGATGTTCTGGAACCGAAGCTTTGTCCGTCGACCTATGATGAACTGATGAAGAAGATGGTGAAACTGCTTGGGGGAGAGAATCTGATCCCTTTGTAAACTAAATTGTAGAATGTAAAGACAATGACAATAAGAGCAATAAAACTGGATTTTTATATCCCTTCTTCAGCTTGCTTCATACATATATATAAAGGTTTTAAGCAACGGTCATACAGACAAAAGGAAAGTCTAACGGCTAGAAAAATGAAGTCATCGATCCTTGGATATGAGCTGGACTCTTTTACTTCTTTCTTCTTGAATACACGACAGTTTCCTTCCTGGGGTGGGCTGTTTGGGCTGGAATCGTACCAATACCCTCCCCATGAAAAACACTGTTGTCCTCAACAGGAAACAGGGGATCGAGGCTTTTGATGTGATCAACTTCTTCCCATGAGGACTCGGCAGGGGACAATCCTTGCCAGTGAATGAGCACCTGGGGCGAACCGTTCATCATTCTGCGATCTAAAATGGCCTGGGGTACTGGATGCACATGCCCCTGATGAATCTTTGGCATTTTGGGAGTTTCTGGTGGTGTACCCCGGAAGAGCTTTAACTTTGAGACGTGAAACACCGGATGAATCTTGGATTCTGGTGGTAGAGCTAGCTTGTATGCGACTTCACCAATCTGCTCCAATATTTGGAAGGGGCCAAAGTAAACTGGCATCAGTTTTTTTGTGTGACGGTTGCCTAGCGACGTCTGGCGATAGGGCTGTAATTTGAGCAGCACCCAGTCATCTTTGGCGAAGGACACATCACGGTGGCCGGCATCGTATCGTTGTTTGAGGCGATTCTGCGCTTGTAGTAACCGGTCGCGAAGATCTGCCAGCAACTCATGGCGTTGGCGGAGTTCATGATCGACTGCCTCCACTTTGGCCAAACCAGGAGTGTAATCCATCAGTCTTGGAGGTGGGCGGCCGTAGACTGCTTCAAATGGAGATGTCTGAAGAGAAGATTGAAAACTCGTGTTGTAGCAATACTCCGTCCATGCCAGCCAGTCCATCCAGCGTGAGGGATTGTCACCTGTAAAACAGCGCAAATAGGTTTGCAAAATTCGGTTTACTACCTCTGTTTGTCCGTCCGTTTGTGGGTGATAAGCGGTGGAGAAGTGAACTGCAGTTCCACCGAGCCGAAAGAGTTCCTGCCAAAATGCACTGGTGAAAGTAACATCTCTATCACATATAATGGTTTCCGGTAAGCCATGTAAACGAAATACTTCCTGAAAGAAGATTTGGGCAACAGACACGGCAGTATACGGGTGTTTGAGGGGTAAGAAGTGCGCCATTTTGGTGAAGCGATCCACAACTACCAAAATGACTGTCCTGCCTCGTGAAGGTGGTAAATGATCCACAAAGTCCATGGAAATATCAGCCCAAATGTGATCTGGAACGGGAAGGGGTTGCAATAAACCTGCTGGTTGGAGATGATCCACCTTGTTCCGCTGACAGGTGGAGCAGGAGGCAATGTGTTCAGTTATATGTTGTTTCATGTCTGACCAGTAAAAGTCAGCTTTCACCCGATGGAGAGTCTTCAAAATCCCTTCATGGCAGAGGTCGTGGATGGTTGAGATGATGAGCTTGATCATAGGGGAGTGAGGGGGAAGGACCATTCGGTTGTGGAACCAAAGCAAGTTGTCTTTCCAGCGGAACGGAGCTGAGTCGTTGGTAGCATTGTAGCGGGCGCGTAAGGCCAGTAGCTCAGGGTCCTGTTTCAACTGATTGCAGACGGTTTCCATAAGACCAGCTAGAGGTAAAGAACAAGCCATGATGGTTAAGTCACTGTCTTGGCTTCGAGATAACGCATCAGCAACTAGATTCTCTTTTCCGGCTTTATAAACGACCTGGAATTCATAACCAAGAATCTTGCTTAACCAGTGCTGTTGAGGTGTCGTAGAGATTCGTTGGTCCAGGATGTGCTTGAGGCTCAAATGATCCGTACGGACAAGAAATTCCTGACCCCATAAATATGAGCGCCAATGTTGAATCGCTTTTGCCAATCCTATTAACTCCTTCTCATAAGCAGGGAGGGCAGTGTGGCGTTGGCCGAGCTTACGACTGAAGAAGGCTATTGGATGTTGATCCTGCATAAGGACAGCCCCGATGCCAATCGAGGAGGCATCGCATTCGATGACGAATTGTTTAGAGAAGTCCGGGAGTTGCAGTACTGGAGCTGAGATCATAGCATTCTTTAGGTTCTGGAAGGCTTGGTCTGCTTCTGGCCCCCATTTGAAAGACTGTTTTTTTAAGAGGGCAGTGAGCGGAGCGGCAATGATCCCATATTGATGGATAAATCTGCGGTAGTACCCTGTGAGACCCAAAAATGCTCGGAGTCCTTTTAAATCGGATGGGGGAGACCAGGATGTCATGGCCGCAATCTTGGAAGGGTCGGCAGCTACTGCTCCGGCCGAGATAATATGCCCTAGATATGCAATCTGAGAGACACCAAAGTCACACTTGGTTTCCTTGGCCACCAGATTGTGCTCCCTTAGTCGCTCAAAGGTGAGCTGCAGATGTAGCAGATGATCTTCCCAGTTTGAACTATAGACTAGAATGTCATCAAAGAAGATAAGGAGGAATTTACGCAGATAATCTTTGAAGACCGAGTTCATAAGTGCTTGAAAGGTAGCAGGAGCGTTGGTTAAGCCGAACGGCATTACCAGAAACTCGAAATGTCCATGGTGTGTCTGGAAAGCCGTGAGAGGAACCGAGGCCGAATGCATCCGAACCTGATGGTATCCTGCCTTCAGATCCAGTTTTGAGAAAAATTTGGACTGTCCCAACTCTTCTAATAATTCTTCAACCACTGGAATTGGGAAGCGATCCCGGACTGTAATAGCATTCAGAGCCCGATAGTCCACGCATAACCGCCAAGAAGAATCAGCTTTTTTGATCAGCAATACGGGTGAGCTGAAAGGCGAATTGCTTGGTTGGATCCATCCTTGTTGTAGGAGTTGATCACACTGGCGTTCTATCTCGGTCTTTTGGCCGTGGGGGTACCGATATGGTCGAGAGTTCACCGGATCCGAGCCATGTTTGAGGATAATCTTGTGATCACAGTTTCTGGCTGGTGGCAACCCTTGGGGTTGGATGAAAATGTCTTGGTATTGATTCAACAATTGCTGCAGTTTATCGGACATCTGAATTTGGTTGAGGAGTGGGTGATCTCCCTGGGCCTGGACGCCCCATAATGTCACAGCTTGTTGCTTCCACATGAAGGACATCCTTTGCTTCCGGAAGTCCCAGATGATAGGGCCCAATCGATGCAACCAATTCACCCCTAACACCACTCCAAAGCCTTTTAGTGGTAACAAATATAAATTGACAGGGAATAGATGCGTACCTAGAGTAACGCCGGCTTGGGTGATGTATCCTGGGCTGAGGATGGTCTCTCCATTTGCGACGGTGACTGTGGCCTGTCGCTGTACATGCGGCTGCCAGCCCCATTCCTCTGCTAGGGCCTGATCAAGAAAACAATGCGTGCTACCAGAATCGAGTAAGACGAGTACCTCGTGTTGTCCGAGCTGACCGGAGACTTTCATCGTGTTGGCTGGAGTGCGTCCAGTGAGGGCATTGAGCGAGATCTGGATGGCATTGACAGAGGGTTCAATTAGTTCGTCATCTTCTGGCTCCTCGTCGTCACTGTCCCCACAAACTTCGATTCGGAACAAGCTTTTACAGACATGCCCTTTGGTCCATCGATCATCACATCTAAAACAGAGGCCCTGTGCCTTCCGATTAGCGATTTCCGTTGGGGTGAGGCGGCGTCGGTCAGGGCGGGCTATGTTGTTTGGACGACGATTCGGGGCGGGAGGCATCGGAGGCGGACCTTTGGGAGTGCCGGTCCCGGAAAAAGCGGGATAATATTGGAGTTTATATTGAACTTCCCGTGCCATATACATGGCATCTCTGACAGTCGGTGGTTTTAGCAAGCGTAAATCAGCTGCAATCCGTGGGTCAAGGGCCTTGATATACAGGGCCAATTCTGTTTTTGCACTGATGCTTCCTTGCAATGTTGCTGAAATTTCATTCCATTTTTTGTTCAGTTCTTCTACGGTGGTTTCTTGTCGAAGGGAGGCTATCTCCGCTGCGGGATCCATAAGGCCCGGCGGCCCGTATTGTTGCCGGAAGTGAAAACAAAACTCCTCCCACTGCATAAATGGCGATTGTTGCTTCAGATTGAACCACCATTGCTGGGCTTCTCCTAGCAGGTAATAGGCGGCCATCGGAACCCTTTCCGCCGCCTCGATCCTTTGATGACTGAAATATGAGTTACACCGAATGAGCCATCCTTCAGCGTGCTCTCCGCTGGTGAATGTCGGAAATTCCCAATGCGGAGTGCGGTGGCCAGATCGTCGCTCTCTGATCGGTGGATCTCCATACCAATCGTCCGGTCGCCATCCCGGGGGGCCTTCCTGTGACACAGGTTGTGGATAACCCCATGGGTCAGCCGGGGAGTGATAGGGCCCGGTGTTCCGGGATGCCGGGGGGATCCCGGAGCCGATGCCGTAATACGCCGTTGATGGGGGGTGCACAGGTGGATTTGGTGGGATGGGGGGTGGGGGGTATACCGGTTGATTGGGAAGTGGTAGGCCGGCACGAGCGTGGGGATGACTGGTTGGGGCCCAAAATGCTGGAACTGGGGGTGTTGGAGACGGTTGTGGGTACGGGTGTGGGTTGTAACCCGGGTGGACAGGGTATGGATTCGGGTGTGGGATGGACGGTGGATACGGGGTAGGGAATCCAAGTGTTGCGGGCTGGGTTTTGTGAATTGGGTGAACTTCGTTTCCATGGTTGTCTTCTGCACTCTGAATTATGGGGGGGTCCGTGACTGGTAGTGGTTCTGTTTCCTTGGTCGCCTCTGTCGCGGATGCTGACGGACTTTCGCCGGTGGCTTTATCCGTCAGGATTTTCAAGGACTGCATAATTGATTGGAGCTGTTGCTCCATGGCGGTGGTGCGCAACTCAAGCGTAGTTACCGTTTGTTCAATCGGAGAGTGGTACTGTGATGAAGAATCGTTCGCCATTGAAGCTGGTGCCGGGGTCACACGCAGCTCTGATACCAAGTTGATACAATCCCGAGATCGTTGGCGTGTGACGGGGCCGAAGTATACCGGAGGGATAGATCGAGGAGGAGGGGGCTC
>JAOYMZ010035479.1:0-15940 GCA_025802335.1 Pinguicula primuliflora | reverse complement strand
CATATGGTCTTTATCGACCTAGAGAAGGCATATGACACTATACCACGAGAGGTTATTTGGGAATGTTTAGAGACCAAAAAGGTCCCATGGATGTATGTGCGGGCTATACAAGATCTGTATGAGGGTGCGAAGACTAGTGTACGAACCCCGGTGGGAGAAACAAAGTATTTTTCAGTGGATATAGGATTGCATCAAAGATCAGCACTGAGTCCGTTTCTGTTCACAGTAATTATGGATGTACTCTCTCAAAATCTACAGGTTGAAGTTCCACGGTGTATGTTGTTTGCGGATGATATTGTCTTAGTGGTTGAGACGAGGGAGGAGGTCAATGCTAAGTTGGAGCGTTGGAGAGGGACATTGGAAGCTAAGGGCTTCCGATTGAATCGCTCGAAGATGGAGTATATGGCATGTAATTTTGCCAATGAAATGGAGGAAAGTAGAATGAAAGTCATGATTGCGAACGAGACTCTCCGACAGAAAGATAGTTTCAAATATCTAGGACCCATCATACAAAAGGATGGATGTGTGGAATGTGACGTTATCCATCGCCTAAAGGTTGGATGGATGAAATGGCGGTCGACTACTACAGTGTTATGCGATAAAAAAGTCTCACTCCAGTTAAAGAGAAAATTTTATAGAACGGTTATACGACCGATGATGCTATACGGGTTAGAATGTTGGGTCATGAGTCTTTCATATGTGTGGAAATTTGAAGTGGCGGAGATGCGGATGTTAAGATGGATGTGTGGTTGCACGAGATTAGACAAGATTCCAAATGAGGTATTTAGAGATACATTGGGTGTCACATCTATAAGTGCCAAACTATGGGAGAGAAGGTTGCGATGGTTTGGACATGTACGCAGAAGAAATTTGGACGATCCAGTCAGAAGAGTCGAAGGATTACAAGTCGAATGTCGACGAGGGCAGGGAAGACCTAAGAGGACATGTGATGAGCAGATTCAGCTAGATTTAGTAGGATTAAATCTCTCTGAGGACATGATCTCTGATAGGACGAGTTGGAGACGTCATATTACGGTTAAGGATATTCTATGACTATTAGGATGGTATTTGCTGATTTGACTTCTAGTGTAGTAGGACGAGTTGGCAGTTTTTATTTTGTTTATTATTATTATTATTTGTTTTTTATTATTTTTTCTTTTTTTATTTTTATTTTTTTTCGAGCTGAGGGTCTACACGAAAACAATCTTTCCATCATGGGAGGGATGGGAGTATGATTGCGTACATCTTACTCTCCCCAAACCCTGTCTAAAGGTAGAATTATTGGGTATGTTTGGTTTGGTTTGGGAAATTTTCATCTTTGGGAGCATAATTTGTATGTATGACTATCCATTTTTAAAACTGACCGCACAATTGGAAAGTTTATACATAGAAGATGAAAAGTCACATGTCCCGGCACGATTCCGATAACTTTATCACCGAAAATTTCTAAAATTCTTTTCCCATTGCGTTTAGCAGTACTTAATAGGGTGTTGATCAACTCTGTACTTTCCTCATTGCCCCTGTACTACTTCTCTATATTCATAGCCCTTAACCAACTCCTAAAACAACTTGAATCAATAGGCATATAATTTTTTTGGGAGGGAGAAACGGTAAAAAAAAGTGAATTGGATTTCATGGGATAGATATGCCAACAAAAAGAAGATGGGGGTTAGGAATTAGGAAGTTGAAAGATGTTAATCTCTCGTTGTTTGGTAAGTGGACAGGATTACTATTAGAGGATGAGAATGAGGTGTGGAGGAGGCTGGTAAACTCGAAGTATAGAAAGGAAGGTGAGGCGATGATAGGACATTGCAGTATCGTAAGCAAGGGGGTGAGTGAACAAGAAGTGGAAAGGAAAGATAGATGAAGGGGGTCAAAACAAACTATATGGTGGAAAATTGTTCATAAGATATCTAGTGAAGTGTGGTTTAACGAGATGATGAGGCTGAAATTAGCAAATGGTAAACGAATACGTTTTGGGAAGATACAGGGGTGGAAGATTCACCTCTACAGTAAAGCTTCTATAGACTGAGGAGATTAGATATCATGAGGGAAAGTTGTGTTGTTGATCACAGCAAATGGGTAGATTAGAGGTGGGTGTGGGAATGGAAATGGAGGAGGAGATTATTTGAGTGGGAAGAAGAAGAGCTTAAGGAACTTACATCTATTTTATCACATGTTGTCATGCAAGAAGATACACAGGATATGTGGCGCTGTGTTGAGACATCTTCAGGAAGATATGAGTCGAAGAGAGCACATCAAATCATGCAAGATCTAAGACTGCGTTTAGTAGCAGGGATAAGTAAAATATATGAGGATGAAATTTAGTGGGATGAGAAATATATTCTGCATTTAGTACGCAGGATTATCTAGGATTTTAAGGGTTTAAGATAGGATGAGATTTTGAAATCTCATGTTTAGTAATGAGGATAAATTGATGGAAGGATTTTAAAATTTATATAAATTTTTCATTTTATCCTTAATAGATTAATAAATTTTATTTTACTCTTAAATAAAATAATAAGTTTATGTAATGATTTCAAAATTTAAGTATAATTATAATTTTAATCTTACCGAATTATATTTTTTTTAAAAAACTATTTTCAAATTATTTTTATTTTCGAAAAAAATATATATTTTGGAAACAATTATTTTCGAATTATATTTAATTCAAATTATTTTTATTTTCGAAAAAAAATGTTTTGGAAAAAATATTTTATTTTGAAATATATTTTTTTCAAAAAGAAAAATATTTCCGAGAAAAAAATTATTTTCGAAAAAATGTTTTTAAATTATTTTTTTGGAAAAAATATTTTCGAATTATTTTTAGGAACTATTTTTATTAATTTTGGAATAGTTTTATAAATGAAGGACAAATTAGTAATTTAACTCAAAAAACTCAATTATCCTCCTAAATCTCATAGGTTTAGAAGGGAAAGTTAATCCCCCTAAATCCACCATTTTCCCGGGTCAACCCATTTGACCCGGGAAACTCTTTCTCATTTCATCCCACCTACAAAACAAAGGTTATAGTGGGATAATTTTTCAAAATCCCACTATATCCTGTCTACTAAACTGGGCCTAAATGCTCATATGGTGGAGGAAGATGTAGCTGAGAAAATCAAGGTGATCTGGTGTGACATGGTCCCAAAGAAAATATCTATTTTTCAGCTGGAGGGCGATACAGCGTAGCCTACCGACCAGAGTTAACTTGCAAAGAAGAGGCATTATTCATCCTGAATAGCAAGCAGAATGCGTCCTGTGTGCTGAAGCCCCGGAAACTGAATAGCATGTAGTTATGATGTGCAGGGCAAGCAAAGATCTGTGGCAATGTTTGATAAAATGGTTACAGGTGATCAATGCGGAACCACAGGAGCTAGGTGGGTACATGATGCTAAAACCCGCAGTGGTTAGCAGAGACAATTGAAAAATGTTTTGGATGGATTTTGAGTGGAAATGCAAAACACTTCAGCAACATAATTCATCCTGCGATTGAGATGTTTAAGAAAATACAAGTTTGTACCTGTCAGTGGACTAAAGCTTTGCAGGCAATTTTTTGCTACGGAATAGGTGATTGGATCAGAGATCCATTGATATATTTACAGGAATGTTAATATTTTTCCCTGATGCATTAGATAAGATGTTGGTCATGTAAAATGTGGACAGATTTTTCCATTTTTTGAGCCTAGTACAAGTTTGAATTACCAAAAAATAGGGTTTTATATATTTCTGGCGATGAAATCACTGGAATCGTGCCAGAACATTGAACTTTTTATCTTCTATGTATAAGATTTACAATGGCGCGACCAATTTTAAAAATGGATGGTCACACACACAAACTGTATACAGATTGTGCACTCCAAGATTGTACATATGAAACTCTCCCGTCCGGCCCCAAATCATTTCCATGGAACTCATTAGTATGTAGCAAAAGCAAGGTGAGGGCGTGTGTGTCAGGGTGCCAACACATGATTGGGTAAGTGATTGGCGACTACTTTAACTCACCTAATCACCAGGGAAAAGGATATAGCGCACGCCAAATCATGTGCACCCTCTCACATGTGGTGCAGGTGAGATCCACACACATCAAGGTGGGTGTGCTTGTGAATAGGGGTGGGCATTCGGAAGAAAAATTCGGAATTCGGAAGAATTCGGAATTCGGAAGAATTCGGAAGAATTCAGAATCCTTTCCGAAATTATTTTGGAAGTCGAATCGGAAGAAAAATTTGGAAATCAGTCACAATTTAAAATTTCGAAATTCGGAATGCACTGTATTTCGGAATTCGGAATCCAAATGTCCACCCCTACTTGTGAAGGAGTGTGTAATATGAGAGTGCACTGTATGATTGCTCAATCACCAACTGCCATGTTTTTTTTTTGTAGGTACCAACTGCCATGTTTGATCCGGTGCAATTTTCGTGTACATGAAATGAGATATATCATTTTTCAAGCAAGGCATCATAGTAGTTAATGTTTGATCATCTGGTAAAGGGATGCTGATTATTATTCTGAAGAAATGAATCCTCCAAGGATTGACTGAACGATCATTGAATGGGATTTGTTGACCAGGTCTGCCTGCATACATGTGAAGAATCTCTAAAGTTTCAGATAATTACCTCAAATAGACGAAAAAAATAAACAGCATCTTTAGGTCGTTTCTCACGCATGGGCTATTTATTATCCATGCGGATGTATATATATCATCAATGGGAAATGATACATTTATCAAATATACTCACTCGGCCTAGGCGTCTGTCTAGATGCACATATAAGCGGCTTAAGCGATTATTCTGACAAAATTAAGTGCAACCGTGCAGCGTCTAAACGCCATAGGCTCATCTTATCGAACAGAGCATTTATCACAATGCTAAGATGAAAATGTTACGATAACCCAAAAGAATTATGTTTTTATTGATTGTGAAATGGTTGTGTGTCTATGATTCCGAAACCATCATGGATTTTTAATCGGTTTCTAAAGATCTGTTTTGCGTAGAAGTACTACTACTTCTTCTAATACTTTTTCTAGTACTTCTACTTCTACTTTTTCTTCTTATTTTTAGAACCTGTGGTGTTTTGCACAAGTGTTTAAAAATAATCATTTATAATTTTATTTTAATTATATATAACAAACTTAAAATGAGATTACTAAAATAACCTCCATTTATTTAAGAATAATGCTACTTGTACTCTCAACTTTGACACACTTTCATAAACCCCCTTGTGTGGCAACCATCACAACCATACTTTTTATGTGTGGTTTTTTATTGAGTGATTGTGGTGCTTACCACATAAGGAGGTTTAAAAATGGGATCTCAAAAGAAGGTACAGATAGTATTATTCTTATTGAATTAACATATATTAGTAAGGTTAATTTGATCATAAAAATATTTATATTTGAATATTATTACAAAAATATCATGCAGAAGAAAAAAAAGCATCTACTGAGGTGCTTATTTTTAAGAAGAGAGATGTTTAAAAAAAGAAAAAACACTAGTACTTGTATTACGCAAAACACTCGTTTTATTTTAAAAGATATTTATAAGCACAATTAGAATCATAAGTACCTTGCCCAAAACGGATCTTAAATCTTCTCCATATGAAGATTATGGAACCAAAACATAATTTCTCACCGACCGAAACAACGTAAATTGCAGTGCTATAATTTTTTGGTTATAATGACAAAAAAAAAATCCTAAAGCCCAATATCAGTCGTCAAAATCAAAATTTATATTCTTCTAACATTTCCGAATTGATGATTAATTGTAGATTCTAAGAAATTGAGCGAAAACTGTGTAGGAATTCAGGGTACATGTAAACCTTTAAGCTGTTGATAAGATTCGAATAATGTTTGCTTGGAAACTAAAGAATCTTCCATAGCGAAATTCTGGTGGGTAATAATGAATTAATGATCCATTTGGAGATTCCGTGAGAAAATGATTTAAATATTAATAATGATATTTTTACTCAAAAATTCGACATACATTAAATTATGGCCACATGCCGTGATCGATACAGAAATTGTCAATATTGATGACTATTAATACAACAAGGATCAAAAGCTCATACTCAGATTGGATTTTGGTACTTTTGTCGCCAGTAATTGCGTTGTATTTTTCTCTCAGTATTAAGTAGTTTTTAATTAGAATTTAGAAATTACAGATAATAAAGTCACGCGAACACCACCAATATATGGGATATTGTGAATTGGTACTTGTTGAGAACAAAAGTCTCACACCGGTTTCAAATCTCTAAACCGCCAAATACAAATATGATTGTGGATTACAACCAATCACCATAAGTTTATGGTTATGGTTTTTAATGAGTGTAGTCCACCTTCCTGATAAAATTGATCCATACACGGTCACACGTGCACCTATGCCTACGAGGCCCAAACCTAAAAAATTACTGTCGGACCCGATTAATCAAATGCCCAAGCCTGGATTATGGTCGGCGCAGAATTTCAAGAGTATTATATTTATAAAATTTATAATATCGACTAAAAATAGGTGCCAAAATCTTATTAACTATTTTTGTTATGTTATGTAGTTTCTGGTGTCTCTATTCTGTCTCTACATGCACATATACCATGTTCCAAGTTGCTGTCAAACATATTTAAGGCTTTGCGTGTTTTTGTTCCCCTTGTTCGCGTATTTGGAAACTTTTTTTGGGTATGGTAAAACAGATACACCTTTTTATTATTATTTGGTGAAAAATTGATGTGTACCTAAAAATTCATCAAAAATAATTTTTATGTTGCCCTATAATTTGTTCTTAGGTGAATTTAAAAGGTCATAAGTTGGACCCACTTTGAAAGAGAATGCTAGATGTACAAATTTGTTTGTACAAAATGTTGTACACATAACACAAATTATTGTATCAAATCTAATATATTTTAGATCATATTTATGAAATGTTCCATAAGAATCCAATGCGCGGTAGTAGTTGTACACATTTTATGCAAAAAAAAAAAAAAAAAAAAATTGTACACCTATCATTTCTTATTTTGCAATCCCATCATTTGCGGATGCGGTCATATGCGAATGGGGTCTGGTTACTTTAATAGGTACCCATTCCCATTATTTGGTACACCAGTGATTTCTTTGATTTTTTGCACAATGTCGTTGATTTCCGGTTTGAAAAATACTGCTCGTTCCTAGCTTTCCAGACCTCCCACATTGTTGCAATCCAGAATACTTTCCACGATTCCTCACTTAATGTTGTTGGGCATATCTTCAGATACTCGTCTATGGTTGGTACTTCTGGGATTGAGCTGACTCGAAGCCAATCTTTAATGAATATCAAAATCTGGCTTGCTACCTTGCATTCAGAAAATAAGTGTTCTTCTGTTTCGTCCTCTTCGTTCTGTAGGCATAGATGACATCGAATTTGTTGTTCCTGGTGGATGATATTTTGCTTCTTCATATTTGGTTGTGTTGGTAAGCGATTCAAACACGTCTTCAATGCGAATATTGTTACTTTTGTTGGAATAACTCTACATCTTTTTTTGGGGGGGAAAATTCAAACTTTTATATACCGTTGATCGAAAAGAGCTGTACATACTTTACAAGTGCTGGTATGATTCTCACCATCAACAACCTACCAGACTTCCACATGATAAATCAAAACAACCAAAAATCCGGAATACCAAAACAAAGTGATAGACCACATGACGCCAATCTATTCAGCAGCAACCAAATCCATCAGCCTAGCATAGCACAAACAGGACTGCGTTTAACCTTGTAGACAGTTCATGGGATGCATGATCCAAACACCAATTCCATAAGCAAACGATTTCAGGTGAGCTTTCAGTTGCTGCCATGTGATCGACCACATTGCTTCTTTCTATTGCATAATCATCTGATAACAAGTTTTAACTCTTTTCCATCCCAAATCCCAAATCCAAGCCATTAACACCACTTGTCTCCTTTTTGCAGTCCGACGTAAGCACATGACATCCATGACATATCATCTTTCTTTGTCTCAAACCAAAAGAAAAAATCAAAAAAAAAAAATTGTTTCATGAAAGAGAAAAATTAGTGGGATACAAATTGTGTTGAAATTTTTAATTTAAATCCCTTATTGAACAGAGAAAACTTGGATATATCAGATTGGCAAGAGGGATTATTCTCTCGGCATTTAGTTTCTTTTTGAGCTCAAGAGTTTCATTGAAGAGAATAAGCAATTATCTTGGTACACATATTACACCATAGCATGAACCAATGACAAGAAAACATGAAAGAGGAATAGTTATTTGACCCTCATCGGAGGGAAAATGCTTAACTTGATGTTCCATTTCATCCAAGAAGGAAGGTGAGAGAAGCCGCTGAAGTTATTGGAGGACCTGATGTTCAATTTCATCCAGGAAGGAAGGTGAGAGAAGGTGTTTTAGCTGTTGAAGTCACTGGAGGACGCGATGTTCCATTTCATCCAGGAAGGAAGGTGAGAGAAGCTTTTCTTCTATTGATTTAGTTATTTGATTACTTATTTGTGGCGGATAAATTATTTGGTGTTTGAGTTTAGTAATCTGTTAGATTTAAGTTCAATAAATCTAACAACAAGCTAATCAAGTCTTGTAAATTTTCTTCCTCTATTTCGTCCAAGTTTCTTTTCCATCCCAAATCCCAAATCCACTCTTCAACTTGTAGATAGCCCATGTTTTTTATTTTTTCGTTCTTTTGTTGAAAGTTCTTGATCTTCAATCTAGTGTTCCTCCCCAAAAATATGATGTCGCCCCTACCAGCTCTTAGCTTCCATGAATCTTGGTACCATTGTTGTGATAGTAGCTTGAAGAGGTCTTGCCACCATTTTGAGCCGTTGTTTAAATTTATCTGCCTCTGTCTTCTGCCCAGTGGTTCAAGTGCCTTTGAAGCATTGCAACCAATATGTGCTAGCTTCTGCAAATATGCCAAACCAGTCAAGTCCATGCGCAACATCAGACAAGTCCATGCTTCTACAAACCTTATTCTATCAGCCAAACCACTTATGTTCTCATTTGTGTCCATGCAGTGGCGAAGCCAGCATTTTCGGATATGGGGCACAACTATCTCCTTTTTTCATTCCGACCCTAGAGATACAACAATTTATAGTGAAGCTATTAGCACCACTTGTCTCCTTTTTGCAGTACAACGTAAGCACATGACATCCATGACATATCATCTTTCTTTGTCTCAAACCAAAAGAGACACATTGCTAGCCACCTTAGACACATTGTGAGCCACACGAACCAAGTCTAGTCAGTTGACATCCATTTTCTTCTATGGTGGATCTAGCAATCTCATAAGATCACAGAACAGAGAACCAAAAACAACTAACAAAACAAACCAGAGTAAAACAGAGACTAGTGCAATGTGCTTGGAGTATGATTTATTGAACGTAAATCTAACAGATTACTAAACTCAAGTACCAAATAATTTGCCCGCCATAAATAAGTAATCAAATAACTAAATCAATAGAAGAAAAGCATCTCTCACATTCCTTCCTGGATGAAATGGAACATCAAGTCCTCCAGTGACTTCAACAGCTAAAACACTTTCTCTCACCTTCCTTCCTCGATGAAATTGAACATCAGGTCCTCCAATAACTTCAGTAGCTTTTCTCACCTTCTTTCTTGGATGAAATGGAACATCAAGTAAAACATTTTCCCTCCAATGAGGATCAAATAACTATTCCCCTTTCATGTTTTCTTGTCGTTGGTTCATGCTATGGTGTAATATGTATATCAAGATAATTGCTTATTCTCTTCAATGAAACTCTTGAGCTCAAAAAGAAACTAAATGCCGAGAGAATAATCCCTCTTGCCAATCTGATATATCCAAGTTTTCTCTGTTCAATAAGGGCTTTAAATCAAAAATTTCAACACAATTTGTATCCCACTAATTTTTCTCTTTCATGAAACAATTTTTTTTTATTTTTTATGGGGCACGTGCCCCCGGGCCTGCATAGCCTCCTCGCCAGTGTGTCCATGCTTCCAAAAATCCGATAAACACACCAAAATTGATGTTGAATATCATTAGTTGAACATTCACAACATGCACACAAAAATTTAACATAATCCAATAAAATGAGCAAGCCAAAATTGAACTTTATGCTATCACACCAGTATACTGAATTTCTTTTATTTCCGGATAGCAAAATAAAAAAATAAGATCGATTTTGGAATCTTTGTGTCAAAATTATATAAACACACCAAAATTGAATAGTAGTCCGAACATGTAAATATGTACATTCAAAGTAAAATGAATAAAAATTTTATTTACCAAAAAAAAAAAAAAATATCGAAACCGTTTCTAAACTTTTACTTTGGCCCTCGTAGTACGCCGTATGTAAATTTAAGTTTAAGTTTAAGTTTGTTGCTCTTAAAATACTTATTTAATAGTGTTTTGCCGTCGCACTGAAATCCATAACCAATTTCAATATCATTTTGACTGAACATGATCGATCTTATTTTTTATTTCAACAATCGGAAAATGGCCAAAAGGGTATGATAGGGAATTTCGATACTTCATTTTTATTTATATATATATTTGGAGAGCCATTTTATAATTTATGTCGGCGATTCTTGTTTGCTCCCAGTCGTCAATAATGTATATCCTCCACTCCACCATTTGCCTCTTACTTCACATGGCCTGTGGTGATGGGAGGAGTCGCTTTTTATCCAAACTCTGTAAGCCCCTCCCTACCCACAAAATTAATATTTTCGTTATCTTTCTATATATATAGAGGAAGTTCTCATATTATTATTTTGCCATACGGTATACAATATTAAAATTTCTACAATAAAAATTGAAATTAATCATAAAAAAACTATGTTATCATATTTTTCGAAATTGTATTATTGTACATTACAAAATTGTATAACAGTAAAAATAACCACAAGATGTTTTCAGCAATTTACATTTACTCCAACTGGAGGTAGTTGAAGTTGTTGGTGAGAGATACAACTATACTGTATCCGATCATTCCTACATATATTTATTTTTTAATTTTTTTACATACATTTATACATACAAATAGAAATCAATAGATCCCATCATACATAATATATTTACCTGGGATTTTTCCGGCTTCTTGAGGATCAAACCCTACAAAATTATTCTGTTTGCTTTAGGGGGTTTTGTGGGAATTGGATTTCATGTTGAGGGGTTCATTTCGTGCGGCCGAGGAAGAGGAGGAGGAAACGCACACCAATTTCTACCACCACAACCACCGCCGCATGGTGGCACCGCAACTGCACATGCGTCAGCTGCTTATAAGCTGCGCAGAGCTCATCTCCCGCTCCGACCTCGCCGCCGCACACAGACTCATCTGCATTCTCTCATCAAATTCTTCTCCATATGGTGACTCCACCGAGAGATTGGTACACCAGTTCGCAAAAGCCCTCACACTACGTCTCACCGCCGCCGGAGGAGGAGGAGTCGGTGACGCCGTGGAGGCGGTTGTGGTTCACTCCTCGTACCTGTCACTGAACCAAGTTACGCCCTTCGTTAGGTTTTGTCATCTGACGGCTAACCAAGCGATTCTCGAAGCAATCGATGGCCACCACGCCATCCACGTCATCGATTTCGACATCATGCACGGCGTACAATGGCCGCCGCTCATGCAGGCGTTGGCCGAGCGGCGGCCATTGACGCCGGCGATGAGGATCACCGCCACGGGCGACGATCTCGAACTGCTACGCCGCACCGGAGACAGGCTGGCGAAATTCGCGCACTCGCTCGGGCTACGGTTCCAATTCCATCCCATCGTCCTCCTCGCCGGCGACGATCCGGCATCCGCCGCGCAGGCAGCCCACATCCTACCTGACGAAACCCTAGCCGTCAACTGCGGCGACTACCTCCACCGCCTGCTCACCGACAGGGACCGACTCCGCCTCTTCCTCGGATGCATCCGGGCAATGGGTCCCGCAGTCGTGGCGGTGGCGGAAAGGGAGGCGAACCACAATCATCCAATCTTCCGGCAGCGTTTTGTGGAGGCGGTGAACCATTACGCCGCCGTGTTCGACTCACTGGAGGCCACGCTGCCGCCAAACAGCAGCGACCGTCTGGCGGTGGAGAGGATATGGTTCGGCAGGGAGATCGGAGACATCGTGGCGGCGGAGGGGGAAAACCGCCGGCAACGGCATGAGAGGTTCGGTTCGTGGGATCTGATGATGAGAAGTGCCGGTTTTGTGAATTTACCATTAAGCCCTTTTGCGGTCTCTCAGGCGAAGCTTCTACTGAGACTCCATTATCCTTCGGAAGGTTACCAGCTTCATGCGTTGAATGATTGTCTCTTCCTTGGATGGCAGAATCAGCTGCTGTTCTCTGTATCTTCTTGGCTCTGAGAGAAACCCTACACCCAGAAAATTGAATCGGTAAATAACCTGAAAATCCGAAACCCTAATTTGATTGCATGGATTTGGGAATTCAGGGTTCCACTCCGGGTTTTTTCATGGAGAGTTCAGTGTTTGTATACTTCATTGTATACTTGCACATATACTGTTCTACTGTTATTCAGGGTTCCATTGATGCTTGTCTGTGTTATTGCCTGTGTAATCGTACTGTAGATTGATTCTTATCAAAGATTCCATTGTTATCTTTCTCGTATGGTTGCACTGTTTTGCCTGTGGATTCTTTAATAACTAGTGACTCTCTTAATACACTTTGATGGAACCAGTGTTAGATTGACCGAGTTGCTGTAAGTGCATATGCTGAAATGATTTTAGTTCCACTTTTTTCAAGATTTTATGTGAGTGTGATGCATTGTTCGAGAACCCGGTCGCTTAGGACGTTTCACCGTCGTCTAGGCACAAGGCAGTTGTCCTCTGTCTTGTCTGAATATTGCCTAAGTGTCCGCTTATATGCTCGCTTAGGCAGACGTCTAGGCTATGGGAGGCCACTGGCTGCCCATCAAACGCTATCACTTTCTCGAATACTGTTTAAAGAAATAAAAAACAAATTCTGAGACACAAAATGCAAATTAATTGAATAAAACATAGTTATGAGAGTTGTTTAATGAATGCAAAGATGGAGAGGAGATGGAGAGGAGAGGGAGAGGAGTTGTGTCTATTCTGTATTCTCTATGTTGTGTGTGTGTATGAATAAACTATTAGACCCTTTTGATGCCCCAAAATCTGCCGTTTGTCCCCTCAGCAAAACCATGAAAGTTGGGGAAAAAGAGTTTCTCTTGTTGGGGGGAGGTTTTCCCAATTCTCTTTCACATAACTTGGCAATGGGATCTCTCTCGTCTCGTGTCTTGTGGTACCAAAAGGACCGCAACGTTCATTTGTCTATTCTTCTTGTTCTTGCATGACATCCATTGTGTATCTCAGTATCTGTGATATCAGGGCCCTCAAGGGGAATAAAAAGTAGAAAAATTTTCAGCTACCGAATAAATGAGTTATGTATCGAATTTTAATCATGACCGTCAGATTTAAGTGTTGGATCACAATCTCGTCACAATTAGAATTCGGCACATAATTTATTTATTCGTTATAAAGCATAGTATCAATCTTGATGACGCCGTGTTTTAGTATATAAAGACAATGTTATGACTCATCACCTAAAATGTGAATTCAACATCATTACATGACTAAACTAATGAAACCATTGTGTAGATTGATTTTCTTGCCAGTGTTGGGCAAAACCCTTGTCCGAAAAAAATCCAATCTTTTCGACAAGATGAGACATAGGTTTCTTACATTTTCTGCCATTATGATGATCATCATTTGTAGTAGTATCTACATATACTTAAAGAGTAAAAGGAAGATCCTTTTATGATTTGTTCTTCAGAGGAATGATGCCATGGTTTCCGAGTCGAGAAGTATTGAAAGGAAAGAAGGGAAATTGAATGTGTGAGATGAGGGTGTCGAGTGCTTGGAATGTGGAATAGAAATCGTGTATAATTGAGAGGACTGACACTGACAAGATGGTGACCAGTACCATTTTGTATGACGCCCACGCAACATCGAAGAACAAGTAGATTAACAATCTGTATGATATCTCCCCTTTTCATTTAAATTTTGAGATGTGGGTTGTGGGGGAAATAGGGTTTTGTATTGAGCTGGAACATCTGGGCACCTGTTTAAGCGGGTACTGAGACGGTAGTCGGAGAAGACGATGAGTGACCACATAGCGTCTTACTAAGCCGTCTAGATGACCGACATTTCGAAAATGGCATATAGATCATGGCCACACAATGAAATCACAGAAATATACAGTTCAGATTCAAGGCAGACGCGCGTGATGGATTTGATAACACACGAGCAGTTTTTTGATGAATCAATGCGTCAATTCAGGCAAGTAATTTTGTGAGAATCTCCATGTTTTGGTAATAGCAAATGAAGATTATCCATCCTGTTATGCCTCTGTTGTTTGACATTGGAGATTCGTTATAGAAAGGAAGGAATCTTGAGCCAATACTTGAAGCAAGAGTTTGTGATTTCGAGATCCCTGCTTCCTCATCTGTGTATCTGTGTCTGCTGCCTTCACACTCCTTCAATTACAATATCACAAAGGCACGGGATTTGAGAACGACAATTCAGAAAAAAGATTAAAAACCCATAGAATTACAAACTAGTAGCCGTTTAATTTCATGTCAAGACTATGCATAAATGCGTAAATTCACAATAATCAGTGTTCGATAAAACGATGATCGAATACTGAACAGTCAAGGATTTGATGATGCCTAAGCGACCACTATACCTAACATAAAAACGGGGTGGAAATGGTTTTGGCACCGCCTCAAATACAATTACTTTGGAAATTAAACTCCTTTGGTATAAACAATCTGTCATCATCCAGAATCTAATCGTTACCATGAATATCAATTATTCCAGGGGAAATGGAAAAAGTGAAGATATCATTGCACTACGCATTGGGGGAAATCTGTCCATTTGAGTTGATTGCTTCTGGAGTTGGTCAATTTCAAAAATGTATGGAAAGGTATAAATGGGAAACAAAATCAAATGACCAACTTGGGTCCTATTATATGTATAGAAATGGGAAGGATATGTATATGATATCCTTACACACCTACACGAGGGAAAAAATTCTACAAATAAGCTTTTTTTTGTTAATCCTACAAATAAGCTATTGGAAAGTAGCTTCTAGCCTATCAACAGCTGAAATCGTGCCTCAGAATTGGATTTTGACTCATGCTTCTCTGTCCAGAACTTAACAATAAGAATGAAAATTTTGCAACCTAGGATTTGTAACCTAATACACTATTTGCTACCTTTACTATAAATAATGTTGAAATATTATCCCACACGAATTAATGAAAGAGTTACAAACTAACTTAAATAGGAATGTGATGCTACAGTCAATTAGCTTGGGGTTAAGATTTTAATGAGAATAACCCACATCTTCTTATTTAAGTTGACCCACACACGCGCATGCACACAGGTGACCCGACCCGAGAGTGAGACGGGTCGATTTTCTAATATGGTATCAGAGTGGACGATCTTTCGGCTCAAGATTTTAATGAGATAAACCAACAACTTCCTATTTAAGTTAGCCCACGCATGCACACTTGTGCACATGAGGCCCGAACCCGGAGTAGGGTCAGGTTCATTTTCTAACAAATAAGTCGAACCTTATTAAGGATCTACATGCTTACCATCTCTTCTAGTTAGTCTAGAAATCAGAAAAGTCGAAAAGTTGAATATCCTACTGCCAACTAGATTCACTAGTATAGGTTTCTTCCTCATGTGTCCATATTTTAGGCTAATGTCTAGTCCTTCCTGTTCTAATCTAGTATTTTTTTTCAATTAAAATCTTTGCGTTACGAGAGTTACACGTTGAATAAAATTTAAGGTCTTACAAAAATTGATGACCTCACATTTTGAGGCGTACAAATTTACAAGAATTTTGGCCACATGACACAACCTTAATAAATTGTCCTAGAGTTTTTTCATTCATTTGTACCTGCAAAAGATAATGGCCAAAAGAGATTTGCAGCA
>JAOYMZ010035468.1:0-15941 GCA_025802335.1 Pinguicula primuliflora | reverse complement strand
AACACCCTCTGAGATTTGTCTACCCTTTAGGAAGCCAGACTGGTTAGGTGAGATCAGATATGGGATCACTTCGCGCAGTCTGTTTGCAAGCATGTTTGCTAGAACTTTATATGCACAGTTGATAAGTGAGATAGGGCGAAAATGCTCTAGGGTAGTTGATTTATTCCCCTTTGCAGCCAAGGTTATGAAGGAGGCGTTTAGCCCATGTGCCATTAAACCAGTAGCATAGAATTCCATAATGAAGTCTGAGAAATCTTTCCCTAAGATATTCCAAAACTTGTGTATTAGGGAGAAGTTTAGTCCATCTGGACCAAGACTTTTATTCCCTTTACGGCTCCATACTGCTGTGTAAATTTCTTCATAAGTGAAAATCTTTACTAGATCATTTCGTTGATGTTCAAAGAGTCTATTTCCCATATCATCCATTATCTTTGGTTTGTATGGATTTTCCTGCTGAAACTGCATTTGGAAATGCATTTTTAGACAAACTTTTACTTCAAACCATCAATGTCCATCTGGTATCTCATTTTTCTCAGAGATACATGAAATAATTTTGAGTATGCATCCCCTTCTTTTATTCACTTTTGTCTTGACTTCTGGTGGATTATAGCTGTTTGATGCTTCTGCAATGATTTTAATTCTTCTCATGCCAATTTTTTCTGCTCAACTTAAGCATCAGTAAGTGGTGTCACAGATATTCTTGCATCAAAGCTTGCAATTCTTAGGTTCACTTCACGAAGTTTTTGAGCAGTATCTCCATTTGTATTCCAGTTCCACAGTTTAATGACACCTTTTAGTCTCTTGATTTAACACTGTGCCTTTAGAATTATGATGAATAGGGATATTCCAGTCTGCTTCAACCACTTCTTTCAAACCCCGTTGAGTCAACCATACATCATAGATCATAAACGGCTTTGGGCCCCAATTTTTCCCCCTTGAGACAACAGTAACAGGCAGTGATCAGATAACTCTTGCCCGAGTGTTTTCTTTGATGAGTTTGGCCAATGTTGCAGCCATTCCTCACTCAGTAGGATACGATCAAGTCTGATAGCTCCTTGTCCATCTAGTTTGAATCAGGTGTAATCTTCTCCCAACAGTGGGATATCCACCATTTCAGCTTCATTGATGAAGTTTGAAAATGCAAGAGCCTCAGCCAAACAAAAAGTACAAAGTCCAGTTCTTTCAGTATGAGACCTTGTTGAGTTGAAGTCACCGATAATGTAAATAATTTCACCCATATTTTGTTGCCTGTATTGTGTGATATCCTGCCATAATAGTCTTTTCTCAGCAGCATGACAGGATGAGTAAACACAAACTATTGTAATCTCAATAGGCACATGCTCATTCCAGATTCCTTTGACCGCAAGTAACCAAACCAAACCAAGCATACCCAGTAAATCCCGTCATTAGGCAGGATCTGGGGAGGATTGGATGTACGCAATCCTTTGACAGTAATTGATTGATGCATTTGCTATTTTGTCTGCTTTTGAAACTCTCCTGTTTTCCATGACAACAGTATACCACCAGAAGCCCCTTCAGGGTTCTTACTCACAAAGTCAAAGTCATGATTTCCCTAGATTCGCTTCATAGTTCTCCTATCAATGCCTTGTAACTTTGTTTCTTGAATACCAATCAAATCCAAATCATTCTTTTGAAGTATGTCCCTCATCAGTCTCCGTTTGGTGGGATTGCTGAGGCCACGAATGTTCCAGCTGCATATCTTCATTTGGAACCTTGTGGGACATGCACTAACTGTTTATTTGTTTCTTCCTCATTTGCCTTTTGAATTCTCGCTGCAGCATCTCTTGCATGTTTCAACACAAAATTCTGCACAACATCTCCCTCCACATTCTTGAAATCCAGACCAACTTTTTGTCCATACGCAATTGTTTGGAGGGTCTCTTCTTCAATCCTTTCCATGCTTCGAGGTTTCTTTTTGCCTTATGCTTATTGATCACCTTAACATACTGGTTTTCAATATGATTGAGCGTCTCTTTAACTTTTAAAAGGAGATCCTTACCACGGGATTCATCCTTTGGTACTTCTGCCAACAATATATGGGCCTCATTATTCGTAGAGTCTAGTTTTTCTGGCTCATTGACTTCATAGCTATTTTCATTTGCACTGTGGTGTTCAGTATTCTGCTCAGTTTCTAGTACCATCAATCCTCCAACTTTTGGTACCATTTCTGGACATGTAATAGCCTCAGCAACCAAATTCTCTTGTGTATCTACAAGGTCCACCGTATATTTTCCTTGGTCGTTTATATTGCTCTCAGTCAATTTAGGCCGCCGTAGTATATGCAGTGGGCTCTGTATACGGATAGGGATATGCATTAAGTCTTCCTGCTCTACCTCATCAGCCCACCTCAATGACTGACCATAACATTTGGTCGGACTCTTGTTCAGGAACATCAATTTGGATTCATCTTCTAGCGCATGAAACTTATTTATGTTTTCAACTTTTTTGGGGCTCTCCCTAATAGGTGCTTTTCCAGCTCGTTGGGAAATGGAGGCTCGGATACAGTAGCCTTTTCTTTTTCACTTTTATTTCCCAGAATCACTGTAGGTTTCACTGGTATGATAGGTTTTGAGCAGTTTTCAACATAGAATATCTCTTCCACTCTCACTTGGTGACTTGACCCATCAATTATGATGTCCCTTACAAATGCAATTTTTTCTTGCAAATTGGTTTGGATAAGAATCCTTGCTTGGCCAACAGTTTTTCTTGCAAAAGTGTTCTCATCAGACTTTTTTAACCATTCCGAGCCTTTCAGAATCCACTTATAAAATCTGGTGCTCATACAGGTGAATTGAAATCTATTTCCAGATTTCATGAGGTTATCGTCATCACACCAAGATCTCATGGCAGTGAAAGTTTTCAACATATCTTCTGAGTCATCACACAGGAGCTTGCGCTTTACAACATCAGATTGTGGCTATAGGAGTCTGGTTTCTACATACACATAAGAAATAGGTACATTCTTATAGCCATGTTTACACATCACCTCTTCTATGGCATTGTCTGTAATTCCACGCCCGATGTTCACAATTAGAGAGTGCATTAGCCATTGAGTTTCACCAGCAGTTGGGGTGAATGTTTCTGGATGAGGAATTTGTTGTCTCCAGATCCTGCACCCCCGGCACCATAGGACGCTGTTGCTGCAGCTTAGTTTGTCCACAGTTCATCACCTATGGAATCTGTTTATAGTCTTTCCTCGGCGTGCTATTGGAGTCACTATAGAATTTTGCCAGTTTAATCTCAAGAAAGATATCCCCTTCAAACCACAGTCCTTTTAGGAGGTCACCCACAAAAGTGTTTTTTGGTAGGCATACAAAGCCATATCTTAGATTTTTTCATTTCTCCTATTTGGCAGATAGAGGTTCTTCACCGCCCCATATTCTTGAAAGACAATTTTAAAAAACTACCATACATAATTTTCAATTATGGCTACCATCCCAATGTGTTGTCGGAATTGATCCCACTAGTGAAAAATCTACGTACAGTCGAACAAACACCCTCATGCTCCGATCAAATTCTGATGACTTATTCACTGTTCATTTTATCGTACTTTTCCCCCTGAGGTTAAATAATTATTTATTTGAATTATGAAATTACAATCTAAATATTTAGCTTTTGCTGAATTTTTGTACATATTTTTAGGAGTTTATTCCATACACATATAAATGAACACACGTTTTTCAGTTTCGACCACTAGCATCGCCCATTAATGGAATTGGTCACACCGTTATAAAGCTTATAACTAGGAAATCAAAAGCCTCATGTTTAGGTACGATTCCGGTGACTTCGTCGCCCAAATTTTTTTAACCTAATAAAGGACTACATAATCCAAGATAAAAATGTGAAACGAAAATAACGTGATGGATTCGTTCGAACATCACCAAAATATGGAATTTTGATTTCCTCTGTATAAATTTTCTAATGATGTAATCAATTCCGTCAAGACAATAGTAATCGCCTAAATTAAAAATGTATATATAATATATATGAATTGAACGCGTTCTTTTTTATATGATTTACAAAAACAAAACAAAAATGATCACCATCTTGATAAAAAACTACACCCAAATCAATAGTAGGCCAACAAAATCCAACCCTATAGGCTATATCCACCTGCAAGTCATGTTGGGAATAAATGGTTCCACACACGTTGATGGATAATTGATCCAATGTCGGTATGTTTCCGTGTATTCCTCCTGACCAAGGACACTCCTGTCCGGAAAGTAGTTTACGCAACTCAGCAAAGACGAGAAGCAAGAGGGCCCCCGTCCTGCTAGTTAAAAGTTTCAAATTTTGGCTCTTCAGTTTAATCGGAAATATCAAATAAGATAAAATGGAATGCCTTTGAAATAGGAAAAAAAAAAGAGGATTTCCATCACTTGGAGAATAAAATTTTAAAAAAAATAACACTTGAAAAATAAATAAATTGTGAATAAGTATTAATTAATCGTTACTCGTTTTGGATTCAGGGTACAAACGTGTTTGTGACTTTCTAGAACTCCTGTAACTTTCTGGAACTCCTGTAACTTTCCTGAACTCTTGTAACTTTTCGGAACTCTTTTGACTTTTTGGAATTATTGGGGTCCAATATATAAATAAGGTCAACGAGGGAGTTTGAAAATCACTTTAGCAATTAGCAATCCACTAAATTATTCTTCTCCCTTGCGGTTCTCAACGAGCAGAGGTCTACTATGTCTTCCTCCAACTTCCGATCACGGAATGCATCGTCTGTGTTAGGAAATAGTTGTGTTAACCTTCGCGAGCGACCAGGCGTCAAAATGATTAGCACCATGGCCGTGCCGAAATTGCTTTTAAGGCAGTGAGCACATCCACGACACAATTTGAATTGGAACTTGATAAGTTTTCGATCCTTATAATTTGAAGAATTATTCCAACAAAGTGCACCGTTAAAAAAGAACATTCAAAGTGGAAATGTATCTTTCAATCACAATTAATTTTTTTCTATGCCTTGTTAGGATTCAAATTTTTCTAAAATGCTCTGTCGCGCTGCAGACAGCAGCGTGGCAGGGTACCACGCGACTGCCTACATCGCATGTATTTTTTTCGTGCTACCTGGGGATTGCGGGAAAGGCGGTCCGGTTCCGCGCTGCTGTCAGCATTGCAGAACCTCTTATATAAATGAGAAGTTCTCATTTTTTAAGAACACAACACTAAAATAAGAAGGTTTTTCAAAGCAATGCCTTCAAAGAAGAGTAGTAGCAACACAGGTCTTCCGAAGAAGATTAGTAGCAACGCCGGTCTTCAAGTAATTTTTATGAATTATTAATTTATTAGTGTAAATGCAATAGTAATATTTTTAAATTTGATTAGATTTGAATGATTAAATATTTATTAGATTTAATTTATCAATTGTTGTATTATTTATTCTATGCATTTGATACTTTTGAATGGTTAAATATTGTTTACATTTAGTATATACAATATTCTTATTATTACAATGTTCTTATTATATCAATTCTGCAGGCAGATTAAAAAAATCTCAGTACCCAAACATAAACTACATAGCAGAGATCTTTCTCAAAAAGTGAATCAAAAAGCAAGCAGATATTTTGCTACATCTGCGAAGAAAAGAACCGATTAACCTTCCAGTGGATTCATATGCTCATTCATCAAAAGGAGATGTATTGAAAAATTAGGTTGCTTAGGTTGCGAGCCAGATTACATTTGAAAATCACATTGTAGTCTTTGATTACACAGAGATGAATGCTAGTTATTTGCATCATCTCCGGCAGAGGTAAAATTAGCAAGGCCGTTTGCATGTTCTGCATTTTTAGACAGCATTTTATTCTTGATCATTTGCTAACTGTCACTCCCTTTTGCTGTATCACTGCGAGCTAAGAGACATGCCATGCCATAATAGACTTGGGAGTACAGCAACTTGGAGAAAAATGAAGATTACATTGAACAATCCCGGTTGCTAGCCTGATTCCCTGAAGGAATCAATTCGCAGTCTATGACACTACGAGGGTGATAAGATAATCTTTTAGCCATCACCTCTGGAACAGGTACCAAAATCAAAAGATGAATCTGTGCATATGTGAAAGTTAAATCTACAATACTTGTTCTAGTTGCTGTTGTGTAATAATGTTGAGATATAGAAGATATTGTAAATTAGGTAAGATGTGATAAATTCCATCCTATAATAGATCCCTACAATTAAGGGATTATGGGATTGTGGAGATCGTGTGAGTGTGTGTATATATGTAACCTCAACACAAGAGAAAAATCATCCAGGAAAAAGAAAACAAACGAAGGATCAACATCCTTCCGTAGAGTAGGGATTTCTCCCGAACCACATAAATTTCGTGTCTTCTCTTTATACAAATCATATTCAGCTATCAAACATGGTATCGGAGCAGGTTTGAAAACTTAGATCTCATCATGTACCGAGGAAGAATAGTCCAAAAGTGAAAACATGGTGGACGGTGAATCAAGCAGTATCACTCTACCGCAGACAGAGGTTCAATAATACCTCGAAACTCAATTCGAGCAATACATGTAGTCTCAGACAGGGGGCAAATCATCAAAGGAAGATGAAGAATCACCCACAACCATCATAGACACGAAACTGGACCATAACAACTATGTGTTATGGGCCAGGAAGATAAAGATAGCACTGATCACTAGTGACCGACTGGAATATATCACAGGAGACGCCAAAGAACCGCAGAAAGGTAGTCCGGCATACAAGGAATGGAGGAAGCAGGATACTCGAGTATTTCAGTGGATAACAAAAGCAATTGATTGGAGATTGGTGGATTAATTCATTTATTATCCAAACTCATATGAATTGTGGCAGATTCTCGCCCGGACATTCAATGCCGGTGAAGATAGTCTGCAAATTTTCGATCATGTGACGAAAGCAGACCGTATTGTGCAGGGGTCACTACAACTCGAGGAGTATTACTCCTCGTGCAACTCCCTGTGGACGGAGATTGATCGCTGGAGACCTAATCCGATGCAATGTATGATGGACATTGCCAAACGCAACCAGATCCAAACTGAACACCGATTGTTCAAGTTCCTGGCTTGTTTGAATTTAGTATACGAAGTAATCATCCGAGATATACTCAAGGAGTCACATCACAGGGCAGAATCAGGACTGGATTAGTAACACACAGCCCAGGGGCAACATATGTAAACACCCATCACTGACCCGGTGAAAATTCTGTACCACCTCAAAATTGCCAATCGGAAACTGTTAATCGAGATGATGGCTCATCATATCAACAACCTTTCTGCGACCACTGTCAATTTCACGGTCACTGGAGGAGTATGTGTTTAAAATTGAACAGATACAAGGAAGGTCGTGGAGGTCGCCGCAGTGGACGAATGATATATGGAAGGCGGTGCGGACATGCGGCCATCACAGACGGCAGTCACCAACCGACAGGGATAGAAAATTTCGATGAAATTACAGTGGCGAACCTAGATCGTGGAGAGCCGAATCGGGGAGACAGGATCCAAATTTCTAAAATTGAGACCCAACTACATGAGCCGACCTGCGGACCAAGTATATCTAATGGCAAAAAAGGTATGAAGTTATAGAATCACCCCTCTGTTTGTTCTGCGAGATTTTTTCCTACAGGCTGTTTTGGTAAATTCGCAGAGACTGAATTAAAAGGTGAGAATGGGCCGATATATGCATCTGGGCCAGCGGAAATTGAGCCATTTTTAGAAAAATCGAAAATTGGGCCACATAAAACAGCAGTTCGAGATTTTGAGGCTTATGCAGTCCATGTTAAGGAAAAACCCACTCCGGGAAAGAAGACCGAATAGATTTTTGATTGTGGAGCTACTGACACAATTACTCATGATTTTTCAGACTTTATTGAGGTTCAAAATAGTCACAAGAAGGCGATTCAAACCGCGAATGGTGCATTTGTTCCTGTTAAAGGGGCTGGAAAAATTCAAATTTCTCCGTCCATACATTTATCCAAGTGTTTATATGTGCCCTCCATGTCATATAAACTGTTGACTATCAGTCACATTTCGAAGGAGCTGAATTGTGTGGTTCTAATGTATCCAAGTTTTTGTATCCTGAAGGATATCCGTTGGAAGAAGATAATTGGGCGTGGTACTAAACGGGACGGACTGTACTATGTTGATGAGGTTGCTACAGTTGGCCGAACATTATTAACCCAAGGGTCACCAGAGCCTCAGAGTTGGCTGTTGCGTCGTCGTTTGGGTCACCCATCCCATTCCTATCTTCGTTGTATTTTTACGAAGATTTCTAGCACTCCGTTTAATTGTGAAACTTGTATTTTGGCAAAAAGCCATAGACAGCAGTTTTTATCAGAGCATATTCGTGTTTCTCATGTATTCTCTCTAATACATTCAGATGTTTGGGGTCCTGCCCGGATCAATGGGGGGCAAGGGCTACGATATTTTTTGCTCTTTATTGATGATTGCACTCGTATGACTTGGGTGTATTTTTTGAAGCATAAATCAGAAGTCTTCGACAAATTCTCAAAATTTTATCGCATGGTCTTAACCCAGTTTGACACTAGGGTCCAGGTTCTTCGATCCGACAATGGGGGGGAATATGTTAATTCCTGAATGAAGGAGTTCTGTTCGGAAACTGGAATGCTACATCAGACCACGTGTCCTCACTCTCCACAGCAAAATGGAATAGCTGAGCGCAAAAATCACTCTATCCTCGAGATGACCTGGGCCCTCATGATCGAATCCCGTGTCCCGTCGAGTTTTTGGCCCGAGGTTGTCCTTACATTCGTCTTCCTGGCTAATCGCCTTCCTACTCAGATTTTTAATTATCGTACCCCTATACAAACTCTGTCTGATTATACTCATATCCCTCCATCAATGTCTGTCTCACCTCGGGTATTTGGATGTTCTGTCTATGTACATATTCCTAAAATCAATAGGTCCAAATTTGATGCTTGTGCAGAGAAGTGCGTATTTGTGGGATACGGGGGCCTCCAAAAGGGATATCGATACTACAATCCTAAGATATGGAAATCAATAGGCCTGGTTGTCACCATTGATTGTAACTTCGTCGAGATCGAGTATTATTATCAGCCGCTCACCTAATCCACGAGTTATGGGGAGAGCATGATAGACTCATTGGATTGGCTCACATCTTCAGGCTTGCCACAATCGACCCATGTCACACCTCTCGAGTCTACACCAGTCACCTTTCCATCTTCCTTTACACCTATTCATGTGCCTCACGCACCAGAGCCAACCCCAAAGTCAGAAGGGCTGTCACATGAGCATGCCATCGGCATAGTATAGCGGGACCAGGATGAGCCACCTCAGTTAGACTCCTCCACGGATATCCAGGTAAACACTGAACCCATTGTGACTTTACATGTTTTGGAGTATGACGTTAGTGCAGGACAGGAGCCTACTACACCTAGGTATGTTCTTCCACCGAGAGCTACTCGAGGTATGAAGCCTAAGAAGTACACCCCTGACCACGACTCTAAGACCCAAAGATATCCCATCGTTGATATGGCCAAGGGGAGCCTAGCAGAGTCCGCACGAGTATTTGCCACCACATTGTACACTGATGATGTACCTCGGAATGAGGTTGAAGCTTTGGTCAGACCTGAGTGGAGAAGAGTTATGGAGGAGGAAATGGAGGCACTAGAGAAGAATGGGACATGGGAGCAATATCAGATCCCTATGGGGAAGAAACCTGTTGGCTAAAGATGGGTATTTACAGTTAAGAGGAAGGCTGATGGTTCTATTGAGAGATATAAGGCTCGACTGGTAGCTAAGGGATATACACAGGCTTACGGGATTGACTATTCGGAGACTTTTTCCCCAGTTGCCAAATTAGATACTATCTGGATGCTATTCTCTATTGCAACAAATCTGGACTGGCACTTGCATCAATTTGATGTAAAAAATGCCTTCTTACATGGAGATCTGAGTAAAGAGGTATATATGGAAGGACCACCTGGGTTCTCACACGGCTTTCGGAAGAATGAAGTATGCAGACTGAGAAAAGCTCTATATGGTTTGAAGCAGTCTCCCCGAGCATGTTTGGGCGATTCACCTTAGTAATGAAGAAGTATGGGTATACACAGAGTCGTTCCGATCACACATTATTCTTGAAGAGGAGAGAACAAAGACCAGGGGATCACTTGTCTAGTCATATACGTTGATGATATGATCATAACTGGAGATGATAAGGAAGAGATTGAGAACTTGAGGAAGAGACTATTTACAGAATTTGAAATGAAGGACTTAGGTAGATTGAAATATTTCGTAGGGATTGAGGTATCACGGTCAAAACAGGGAATCTACATCTCTCGGAGGAAATACATCGCCGAGAAAGGACTACTTGATAGTAAACCAACAGAGACACCTATGATCTTGGGTCACTGACTGAAGTTAGTAGAAAGAGCCGAGCCGACAGATAAGGGTCGATATCAACAGTTGGTAGGTAAGTTAATCTACTTGTCACACACTCATCCAGACATCGCATATGCAGTTGAGGTTGTGAATCAGTTCATGCATAAACCCCAAGTTGACCACATGGACGCAACTTTAAGGATACTGAGATATTTTAAAGGATCACCGGACACTGGGATCTTGTATCAAAGACATGGACATCTGAGGATTGAGGCATATACTGATGCTGACTGGGTCGGAAACCCAGTGGATCGTCGCTCTACTTCTGGGTTCTTCACATTTATTGGAGGTAACCTTGTCACCTGGAAGAGTAAGAAATAGAAGGTGGTTGCACTATCTAGTGCCGAAGTAGAGTTCTGAGGAATAGCCCGAGGGGTTAAGGAGATCTTGTCGTTGAGGAAATTGATGACAGAACTGGGTTTTAACCCAACCGGAGCATGCCCTCTGAGATGTGACAGCCGTGCTGCAATTCGAATCTCACAAAATACGGTGTAGCATGACAGAACCAAGCACGTGGAGATGGACCGCCACTTCATCAAAGAGGAAATCGAAAGTGAAATCATAACAGTTCCTTTCATTCGATCTGAAAACCAATTGGCGAATATCCTCACTAAAGCAGTTAATGGCCACACGTTTGGGGAAGACTTATGCAAATTAGGTGTTGGGTATCCCACACCAAACTTGAGGGGGAATGTTGAGAAATAATGTTGAGATATAGAAGATATTGTAAATTAGGTAGGATGTGATAAATCCTATCCTATAATAGAACCCTACAATTAAAGGATTGTGGGATTGTGGAGATCGTGTGAGTGTGTGTATATATGTAACCTCAACACAAGAGAAAAATCATCAAGGAAAAAGAAAACAAACGAAGAATCAACATCCTTCCGTGGAGTAGGGATTTCTCCCGAACCACGCAAATCTGGTATCTTCTCTTTATACAAATCATATTCAACTATAAAACAGTTGCTAATTCATTTTCTACACATTTTTTAATCATGAGGTGATCACGGTGCATGATGCCGTGAGGAGCAACTGCAAAAACGCCGTGGGGAATCCAGCACAAGTGCAGCACGTCGCCGAAACTCACAAAGTGGAGGTAATACATAAGGAGGGCGCCACTGATTGAGGAACAAGGATGCTACTGGAACTTCCAAGAGCATAAAAGGACACTTAAAAAGTGACTCGTTAATGTAGAGACTCCAAGACTGGACTGGGCAGTGGTATTGGGCGGAGTCACGTAGACATAGTTTCTTTTCGTTTCTGTTTTTGATTTGGGCTTTTCCTTGCTTGTAAAAATTGTTGGTGGAGGAGGACGGCCGCTCAATAAATTTATTTTTTAAAAAAACAATTTTATTTTAGATAACACTATGAGTTATAGTTAGAGTCAGCGTCTTAGTCTTTATTCTTAGGATATTATTAGAGATTTATTAAAACATAGAAGTACACATATTTTGGAGCGTAAAATCGATGTTGATGAAATACTTACCGCCAAACATCCTGATATGCACCTTCATCAGATTGATTTGCATTTTCAAGATGCGGACTATGTCTTTGCCTCTGGGTTCTGGGGTTCTTATTAGAGTTGTCCTATTCAGATCGATCCGTATTTTACGACAACTTTGATTGATCGTTGACATTCTCGTATACATATATTCTGAATGTCATTCGGGGATGTACCATCACATTGCAGGATGTGTCAATGAAATAAGAACTCCCAATTAATAGGGAGACAGTTACAGGATTATGTAGCAGTCTATAATGGTCTTTCCCTCGTATCCGTGCATATGTGCACGAATACTACAGCATGGATATTGATTAAGGGGATATATATGAATTGAAAATGAAGGTTTCCACGATTGGAAAACATTTACAAAGTGTACAGCTACTGAGGATAGCAGCGAGATAGAATTACAGTTTTTTGCTCGGGTGCCATATCCCTTATTTTGGTGGACATTCTTTTTCCTGATCATTGTGGGTATAGGGTATATATGAACACGCTCTTGTATATGAAAATTTGTAGATGATTCCACATAGAGTTGGGGGTGTGGTTCTATGTTGGCTGTACAACAATATGTGCAAGACTCATGACGAAAACTTGAAGAATGTAGGTGACACGACTAAATTGTTGCAAATATTGGAATATTCGTGCCTCTGGACCATTGCGCCGAGCCTTCGGATATGTCCACGGATTCCTTATGTATTTGAGAATAGATTTTTGGCATGGATAATGAATACAAATGTAGGGTCACACCTAGTTAGATTGATTAGAATGCCATTTGAAGTCATTAACCTTTATCAGGTATAATCTTAATTTTATTATCTATGATTATTAATTATATTTTATTAATTCTAACCAATATTTATCTTGTGTTAGTTTAGTTTGCAGTTTTATTCCACCTCATATATAGATTAAGAAATGAGTCGTATTTCAGACGATGATCGTATGATATGAATGTATGATGGGTCCATCATTTTTTAGATCTGGTCGAGTTCGTACGTAGTAGACGTACCGTTCATCAAATTGGCTGGACTCAGGGGATCCCAAAATGGGTGCATGTTATAGGGGATTCACAGGCACACAAGAAAGCGGCGGGAAGGAATACACGTAATTGGGCACCATTTTGACCCAATATCGTGGTATATTGACAAATTATTATTAGTACATCCTCTATCAACATGTTAGTGGAGCCGAAATACCAAGTATTTGGACAGATGGCTATGTGTGTTGGACCGAATAGCACAGCCGTAGATTTTGCACTCTCGTGCACCCGGTGGAACAAGTTGGTGTGCAAATTGATTTTGCGCCTTTTATGCCTCTTGTGGTATGTTTAAATTTTGTTGGATTATATTTATTTTATCTGATCAATATTTAAACATACAAGCACAAAAAATATTTGAAAAGACAAATAACCTGAGTCAGGCAACTCCAGAATGGTTAACATCAGTTGGTGTGAGATATATAAAAGGTTACTAGACGAAGTTGATGACGAGTGACTCTCTACGTTGGCTTCTACCCGTAAGCATACAACCGGTCAATCAACACAGTCGATGATGGAGCACGATCATGTGGCGGGTACTTCACACCTACCTACTCATCTTTACGCAGATGATAATATGGCAGAGACAAAAGGAACACTTGAAATTTTTTTTATGGGAAATATAACTTGCAATGAATATATAAAAAAAAGGAATGTGATATATTCTAAATTTGTATAAACATCGTTTTATTGATGTATGTACATTGTTTGTATTTCTTGATTTCGTTAAATTTTTCATTTGTAATTAACTTATAAATTAAATTATAATTTGTAAAAATTCAAATAGTTTTAAAAAATTGTGTAAAGGAAATTAAAAATTTTAAAATCTTTTTAATCCATCAACTACCTGCAATTCGAGCATTTTAGAAAATTTTGGGACCTGACAGGGTATAGAAAAAAATTGACTGTTCAATCACGCGATTTTTTTTTTTTTGCATTATTTTGGCTTCCATGTTATAAGAATTAAAATCTTTTCTCATAACAAACTCGTTGGAACAACAATCCAATCCTGATTTTGAAGATGAGAACTTCAGAACCAAACCAATTTTCCTCATTTCTAGGCCTGGGCATTCGAAATTCGGAATAACCTATTTTGCATCTGTTTCGAAATTATTTTGGAAACTGAACTGCAATCCCGATCCGTTCCGTATTACAATTCGGAATTTCGGAATTCGGAATGCCCAGTATTTCGGAATTCTCAGGTTAACACGAAAACCGTTCCGTTCCGAATTGCTATTCAGAATACAACACGGATTCTGAACCGATCCGAATAGAGAAAAACAAGTTCGGATCGGGATTTCGACATTCAGAAAATTCGAAATTCAGAATTTCGGAAAATTCCAATCCGAATGCCCAACCGTACTCATTTCTTCTTTCTTTGGGTGGGGTGGGGTAAATAGTTTAAACAAGAGTTCTCATATGTAGAACCTTAGATGTAGTAGAACTCATATGTGTCATTACCCGTTGTCGAAAATTGCTTTCACTATTGAAAAGGTCATGCATGTGAGATTCAAAACCCAATGTTCTGGCGTAGTTCCAGCAATTTCGTCGTCGAGAATTTCTAAAATCCTTTTTTTCTTGGGTTACGTAGTCTTTAATAGAGTTTCAGAATTTTCTAGCAACAAAGTCGCAGGGACCCAGTATTCAAGAAGTCGGCTGAAACTTCGTTGGCGCCTCGTTTTGGGCCTAATCGGCGTGGCTGGGCGGCCCGTGCGGTGAGTCAGCCGCCCCCGGTCTGTTCGGCCAAAAATGGCCTAAATTCAAATTTTTGTTAAATTTTCTCTTCCTTATTCTTTTAAAACGGCCTAATTTCATATTTTTGAACTTTTCAAGTTCTAACCTAACACAACTAAGACAAAAAAAAAGTTCTAACGTAACGCAACTAACAGAAAAAAAGTCCTACCTAACGAAATTAACAAAAAAAAAGTTTGAGTCGGATCACGAGGCTGAGAGTGAGACCGAGGCTGACGGAGAAGAAGGAATACCTATGGAGATTAATGATGAAATTTGATATCTAAACTATTTGAATATTGTTTTGCAAAACTTTGACTTCTTTTTAAGTATATTTTTGTATTCTATTTATGTTAAACCTTTATATATATATATATATTTTTTGATTAAAAAAAATAGGAGGAAGGGTTGCGCTGGTCGGCCGACTAGTCGGCCGAGTCAGCCACCCTGGCCGATAAGTCGCTGGGCGGCCGGAGGGCTGACCCGCTAAGGTTGCAAACGAATCGGATCGGATTCAGATTTTATTTTCGGTTTTTTTCGGATTCGGATTTTGAAAAACAATAACCATAACCAATCCATTTAAAATCGGGTTATTTTAATCGGATTTCAGATTCAGATTTCGGATTTGGGATCGGATCAGATTTCGAATTCAATAGTACGTAATGGTAAAAAATAAAACAGCGACAGCGCAAATACTATAGTATATCGCATTTGAAGAGAAAGACAACAATTAAAGCGAAAAAACAGTAACACAACATAAACCAACTAAGTATCCATGACATAACATAAACCAACTCAATAACGCATCGCTAAAAAAGTGTTCATAACATAACATAAACATAAACCAACTCAATATCCAAATTCCAACAATCCATAACATAATATAAATCAACATGACATCTTCTCAACCCAATCAACTCAGTATCCATCAAGCAGAAGGGGCTTATACCGGCATTTAAACGACATTTGGCCAAGACAGAGAGTAACTGCCCAGTGGCAAGACATCGCATGCATGGGCGGCCTAAACGTTCATCTCAAACAGAGATCATTACTCCTTTCCATCCGCCCATGGTGCAATCATACACATGGACGGAAACTTATGACATGAAAAGCATAATTCCAATTATATTGTATCAGAAAATGGGTGCTATAACAGTACAATCAGCCTAATGAAATCTGTGTAGTTCCATCCTCACCAACCACAGACTACTCCAACATTCTCCTACGAAAAAGCATGTACAGGAT
>JAOYMZ010035457.1:0-15941 GCA_025802335.1 Pinguicula primuliflora | reverse complement strand
ATCAGGTATAACCTGCAGTAAGATTCCAATATTCTTTAGGGAGAAAATCAAATGTACAACAAAGAATACGTAAATTTTCACACCCTATATCCCAGAAGATGCAACTCATGTTACGGTTTATCAAAGTATTGAAGGCTTAAAGGAAAATAAACTGAAATATTACTGGCGGCTGCATAGTGTCAATAGGAACAGCAGTAGAAGTTGTTTGATCAAATGGTGATCTCCTGGTTGCATTGGTTAGCAGTTCCGATGGGAATTGCTGAAAAATAAAACAAAAAGAAGACAAAATCGGTCTTACTGCATGAGAAGGGCAGTGAGATTACCACTGTGAAGAAGTGCTTAAACAAGGATTGACTTCTATTTAAAATCTTACATTAAGATCAATCCCTTCATCACCACCTCCAAATCGTGTGCCTCCAACAGAATTAAGGACAGCAGAAATGATCTTCGCGATAAATTAGAAAACTGTAAATATGTTCATTAAATTTCCACATTATATGTCATTAGTCATATGCTTACTCTATTAAGGTCTGGTAAAGTCCCATCTCCGCGCTCCGACATATTGAAGGTCCCAATCAAAACACCAGGACTCACATGGCTCCCAGGATTGCGCCCCGCAATTGATGAAGGATCAGTTGCTGCAGACAAACGAAATGAATTTTCCAATTACTAGATTAAAAAACATGAAATACGGCATGAAGGCAATTACAAGCAAATAAAGGGTGCACAAGTTCAAAAGTGGAATGGCAAACAATTCATAGATCCGTTATGCAGTATGTAAAATCATGGAGTTATCCGCATACTTAAACACCACGCATGCCAGATGTGAAACAACACAGTTTGGTTTATAAACGGTAGATCATTTCTCTATGATGTTCAGAAAAGGCTTTCGAATTGGCTAACGTGGTGTTCAGTATGACGGTGACTGTAATTATTATTGATTAAAAAATGCAAGAGTATGTGTCCCACAGGTATAGCAGGGTGGAAGTGAGGCTCTGAGGAGGGGCTAACATAGTATGTGATAAATCATGCATCTTTTAAGTATTACACCAATCAGTAAAAATGTGTTTCATATTATGTGATGAAATAAAACCAACCAGTAAAAATGTGTGCATTAAACAACCATACCGGTATCAGTAGATGTATCCAATGATGGAAGAAGAGGTTGTCTTACAACCAGGTGTAAGGTGTGACCATCCTCCACGTCTACAAACACGTGTTAAGGTTACCAACCAAAAATATACTAGAAAATTGTGTGAGTGGGGTGGAGAGGGGGTGTGGGGGATGAAAATTAAAAAAATTGAAACTTTAACGCCCATCCATCTGCTGCAACTACAAACTTAGCGGAGAAAACAATTATAAAGTAGCTTTAAGCTACAACAGAATATATATATATATATATAATGCAAAGGACCAGTCATTGAATCAAACTTCTCTATGTAAACTCTCGTGAAACAAAAAAAAATGCTCAATGTAAATAAATTCAGGAAATATAAGGATACGGTAAGCTGACAGGAGCTGATCATCCTTCAAAACTTTGCCGCGGCATATCAGACGTTGCTGCTCCGACAAGACACCAGTAACAGAAGCAATTTGCTCCTTCAGTTCAGGTACAGGCACCTACGATTGGAAAACTTGTATACTGAGAATCATTGAAACCAGAAAGTATGAAAACAGATTTTGCTGCTATATTGCATGGGCAATAAAATGAATACCGTAGCAACTAATGGGCAAGATGCAGATAGCAAACCAGGTCAATGATTCAGTCACTTCGATTGAATGAAACTTGATTTAGTCACTTCATTTCATTTAGTTTGCTACATCCCGTGGTGTAGCAAATAACAGTTGTGGTTTCAATGAAACTGGATTAATGACACCTGCCTCTGTTACTGTTTTAAGCACTCGAATAACCTTTTTTTAGCAAAGCGCACTCGAATAACTAATATGGTAAAAATAGTAATGCCATGGTACCTCAATTTCACTGCTAGCCTCCAATTTAAACATCATGAATCCAGTAACTACCCAACCCAGAATTTATCACGTGCACTTATATATTACTCAAACAGTCATTCTTCACCTAACCACCACCACGTCAAAACCAACTCCTTTCCACATAGAACACAGCGTACATGATTACAACTAAAACCATCCAACATGATGACTACCAAGTCATAAAACATTATATTCCATCAAGATTTTTATTCACCAAAAAAAGGCTTTTGGTTATTCGAAAGTTCATTTTTTTTCATGGACACATACAAAATAATCCATCAAGCAGAAAAGAGAAGGCACTTCTAATCTCATCATCCTATTGCTCTCATTATAAACAAAACATACAAACATATTATACTTATAACTTATGTATAAGCACTGCAAAGTAATATAAAGGTAGGAGATAAGTCTATAGTACGCATTTGCCCACTCGCAATGTGTAAGTTTGTGAATCCAGAGTCTTGATTTTTATCTCAACAGTGGCTTCCGAACATTCCGTGGTGTCACTTGCAGACATTTTTACGTGCTCAGCACCGTTGCTTCCCATCTTAACCAAGTGTATTAAATCCTGAAGCCAATTAATCAGCCAATTCAGGCTAAAGTAAAGGATAAGAGTAAGAAAGAAAAAAAAAAAAAAAGAACAACAATCTTAACTTAAATAGCCAAAGGAAATAACTTCGAAGCTATATCTCTAATTTCTGATAGACCCCCTACAAAATGCCTCCAGTGAAATCTTATGGGAGAGATACACACCGCAATAAGCAGTTACCCATATGTCAACAATGAGGAAAAGATTATGCCTTTATCGAACATAAAAATTTCAGCTTTTAACAAACTAAGAAAAGCAGAATCTAAGATAACCCTTAAATTATTTCTATATCTCCAGTAAGATGAAGCAGGAACCTCGTTGCGGAAAGATAACCGTTCGTCCAAAATCTGCAAGTTGGATATAAAACCCTGGCTGAGACGAAGTTGGCTATTTCACTCCCTTGGACGATTTTTTCACGCGGGCAGATAGAGCTAGATACGCAAAGACTCGTCTTTCATAAACCCCGAGTAAATCCACGCGAGACAGAGGGACGGGTACTCACAGGAAATCTATGCTACCAAAGATTTCGATGGGAAGTTTAACCAGGAGGACTCGATAGAAAAAACTTGTCAGCAAGTACGATAACGCGGCTCCGCAATGGTCACAATATTTTTCTGCCGTCTGCAATTTTATTGTCGCCGCTATAGATCGAAATGATCTCCGGGGCTGCGGGTACTAAAAAAATCTATTGAAATTGGGAGGTGGGGATTCCTGAGCCATGGTCCGAGCTATACTGGCTGGGGCGGGTGCCGGGCCCTGCGAGCTGGTGGCCGCTGAAAATAAAGTCAATATTGCATGAACTGTATGCCAAGTTGCAATTGCATACATTTTGAAAAATAAAAGCTCGAAACATTAGGTATGTGAGATGTGAGTAATTTTTATGGTGCTGCCGAATTCTAATCTTGATCGTTTGATCAAAATTCAACGGTTCAGGTTAAATGATTAATTTAACTATTCATTTAAAACACTTTTGATCTTGACCATTGAATTTTGATCCAAAAGTTCAGATTAAAATTCGACATCATCATTCAGCACACTAATCGAGTGCGGAAAAAAATTCGTGAGAGATGATGTGAGTATGAGATGCCAGGATATTTAGCAATTAGTATTATGATATGAATAAATTATAATCTTAATTGTTAGAATTGTAATCCCAAAACTAATATCAATCCGAAAATTTTCAAGTGTGGGACGTTATATATAGAACAACATTTCTTAACTGTCGAATTCTAACCTTGTCCATTCAATAATGACCTGACGGTCAGGCGTTAAATTAATGTTTAAATCCTGGTCGTCTACTGTTAATCCGATGGACAAAATTAGAATTAAGCACATAAGAAATGTTGTCCGGTATATAACGTCCCACACCAGAAATTTTCTGAAGATCAATCTCACATTTACTAAAAAAAAATCTCATCTTTAGTGCGTAATCTTAATTGTCGGTCACAACATCTAACATATAATATTACAATTCGAAATTATAATCTTTTATTTGATATTGGTGTTTTGGACCTGAAATTTTTCAAATAAAATATATACCTAAAGGAACGTAGAAGTAGGGTATAATAAGGTAGGAGAATTTTCCCCTGCTAGACGAAAGGTGCCGAGCATTTTTCCTTAGGAGCCGAATTCTTTTTTTAACCGTCGGATTCAAATCCGATGGCCAGATTAGAATTTCACTTAAATGGCCATCTCGCAGGTTATAAGAGCCGGGTCGCTCTGAATTTTACAACCTGCTGGTTGCCTAATCCATTAAAAAAATCCCACGCTCTGAATCGTAATCAAATAGGGATTCAATAGTTCTAGAACCAACGGGGAATCGAAATCACATGCTCCATCAGAGCTTCTTGGGTCGGTTTTGCTTCTTTTTTTTTGTTCTCACTTGTGGTTTCCCGGACGAGATGAAAAAAAGAGAGTTTCGCCATGAGATCAGTAGGAAGAATGAGGAAAAGGAGAGTTTCACCATGAGAATGAGGAAGAAGGCGCAGAGCGATAAGGCCGGATTCCTGCTTTTTGGAGCAAAGTATCGTCAAGTGTAAATATGATTTCGTCAATTCCTCGAACCCTTTCATCTTCTGATTTTCGTCAAGTGTACATTCTCTTTGATTGGGATTTTTTTAATGGATTAGATCATTAGGCAACTTGTAGGTTGTAGAATCCCGACCGACCCAACTCTTATAACCCGCGAGATGACCATTTAAGTGAAATTCTAATCTAGCCATCGGATCAAATCTGATAGCCAGAAAAAAAATTCAGCTCCTAATGAAAAACACTCGACACCTTTGTCTAGCAGGGGAAAATTCTCCTTAAAAGGTAATCCATCCACTTTGTTTTTGTAGTCTTGCACTACCATAAAACATTAAAAGATCATCATAATTAAGAGTTTCAAGTATTCATACCCATGCAAATTAACTTAATTATTAAAAAAATATTAAACGCCCATAAACTCGTCCAATTACATATAGTTGTTCTAAATCATGCACATGTCCAAATTAAATTTGGGGTATTTAAAATGTCTGAACCCTACTAAATTTGGGACCTTGGATGCGGTATTTGGATCAGTGTCTGCTAGTGAGGAGCCTTGTATCGTGGTGTCTTGGGCACCCAATTTTTCTTTCTCAATTGACCCATCTTGATGGAGGTCATTGTTGTACATTCATTTCTTGCATGTTGTTTCCATTGTAATGAAAAAAATGTCCGAATCCAACCGAAACTCAATATTCTGACATGTTTCAGATATATTTTTTTGAATTAATATATTAGAACTCTGGTTCACGAAAAAAAAAATACCTATTTTTAGAATGTGCCTCACGCGCCGAAAATTCTTACGAAAAAACACTTCCCTAACCCTTCGGCCGTATGGCCACTGCAACGGTACAGGTGCTTCTGTTGGTACCAGAACCTCTATCTCATGGTATAGCCCTTATGCCCTTCCCCCGGGGCTACAGATGGTCGTCGGTTGAGAAGAGGGTGGCGCCAAATGAGCTGCGAGCAGTGGCAAATCCTGCAGAAATTCCAATGAAATCGGATGGGGATGGTTATGGTTTTCAAAGTAAAGACGACGGATGAGAGAAGGACAAGAATGAGGTGGGAAATACGGCTGAGATCGAGGGACCCCGGACTGAGGTTACTGGTAGAGTAAGGCAAAGAGGAAAAATGAGGGCTCTGCCGTCGTACGTGGAGAAGTTGAGGGCAAATTCAGTGTCAGTATACATCACAAACTTTCCGCCGGAGTGGACAACACATGAGATGACATCCTTCTTCAATGCTTTTGGGCAAATTGTAGATGTGCACACTCTGCCGCAGACGGAATTCAAAGGAAAGAACTATGGTTTCATCTGATATGCTAAAACTGTGAACATCCATGAAGTTATGTTGAAAACGAATGGAACTACGGTGGGGGCATGCCAGTTGTTTGTAAGTAGGGCAAGAACTCGAGTTGAAATAATCTAAAAATCTGTAGTATTATCAGATATGGATGTGTTTCATTAGTTGAGGAACGCAGGAAATTATCAGCCGGAAGTAATAAAGTTCAATCCTAATCCAAAGTCACTACAATGGCTTGAGACTTGTCTCGTGGGATTTCCATCCCCAAAATTGGATTTGACTTCGATGGGAAGAATCTTAATTGAATAAGGTTATACAGATAGCTCTGCGGTAAAGTTGGAAGGTGGAGAAATCCTACTGCGCACTGCAACCATTGAAGATCAAATAAGGTTACTGCAGGATGAGAAAACATCTGAACTACCATGTGTCCACAATCTTAGGCCTTGGCGAATAGTGGATGGTAAATTGGTGAGACCAACTTGAATTAAGGTGAGAGGCACATCCTTACAATGTTGGTGTGACGAGTACTTTACCACCAAAACTACCAGAAGGCGAAGGTGGAGTAATAGAAAATAAAGGATTTTTTTATTTCAATTGTAAATTTTGTTGAAGCAGATGAAGAACATTTAAGTTTTGTTCGGTTATCTCCCAAGGTGCCTTGGGTTTCTTTGTATTGGATGAGAGTAGTAGAAATTAAAGGATTTTTTATTTCAGTTGTAGATTTTGTTGGAGCAAAGGTGATTTTCGAAATACTCTATTCATTCTTTAAATCACAAGTCACACAAATAGCTAAACATTCAATATAATATTGTATTAAATCATATACTTTTATGGACCAAATTATAAATAAAATAGCTTCTTCAAAATCCTGAAAAAAATTACATTTATCTGAATGCTCAACTTTAATGGGTATGATTCGAACTTTTTCTCCCTTCAGTCGGCGTATTCTAAACTCAGAGAAATTCATTGTTGCTTCTCTGATATAACTAAATAAGTTGAAATACTGATGATCTCTTCCTACTTCATCATCCTCAAACCTTCAAATCTCACATAAATAATCACATTTTTAATTTTCCACAACAAAAATCGAATGCACAAGAGAACCCCTTGCTTGGTTTTCTCATTCTATGTGCCTTAGGCTTCTTTGCAATGTATGTGACATGACTTTTTTGAACTGTGGTGAAAGTAACCCACTAGAAGGCGAAGGTAGAACGGTAGAAAATAAAGGATTTTTCATTTCAATTGTAGATTTTGTTGGAGCTGAAGAAAGAACATTTAAGTTTGGTTTGGTTTTCTCTCATGGTGTCTTGGGTTTCTCTGTATTGTGTGGGAGCAGTAGAAAACAAAGGATTTTTTTGTTTCAATTGTAGATTTTGGTGGGGCAAAGGTTATTTTCAAAACAATTTTTTTCAGGGACCGAAGCTAATGTGCCGAAATTTATGCTTCGGTGCTGAAAAAAAATTGCTCGTGGATCGAATAATTGCTCTTCCACAGGAACATGAAAATAAGATGCCAGAAGCAACACAGCAGAACACTTACTCCAACCAGATAGAAAAAAAAGATTCAAGAACCAAGAATCTGACACCTTCAAACAAACAGAAACTGGAGTACAAAAATGTGAGAAGTCGCAACTGATTAAAGCACCGACAAGAAAGAAGCTTCTGGAGTAATAAGGTTTTGCCGAGAAGGCTCTGATACCATATAAGAACCAAGAAATCAGAACATATTGGCTTAATACAACAACAGATAAATCAGATGGGCACAAGAAAGCATACACTGTGTGTTGAAGGATAGAATGAACTCAGTCAAGTTCTTGAGACGCCAACAGAAAAGAAGCCTCCAGAATCTTATTCCACTCTCTGTCTGTTACATTAGTCCAACATTATATATATACAAGTGTATTTGGCCCATTGGGTTCATATGTATGAAAACAAATAAAAACGTAAAAGGACCCAACAAAAAACACAACATGAGCTTTCACGATTTTGCTCTTCTTTTCTCCTTTGCTCGAGTGTTTTGCATCTCAGTATCCGGTTTCTCTGCTTCTTCAGTTTTGACACTCCAATTCATCACTTGTTCTCCGCTTGACTCATGTATTTTAATAGATTTTCGAAATACTCTATTCATTCTTCAGATCACCAGCCAAACAAATAGCTAACATTTAGTATAATATTGTAGTAAATCATATACTTTTGATGGACCAGATTATAAAGAAAATAGTCACTTCAAAAACCTGAAAAAATACATTGATGCTGAATGTTTAACTTTAATTGGTATGATTCAAACTTTTCTCCCTTCAGTCGGCGCATTCCAAACTCAGAGAAATTCATTGTCGCTTCTCTACTTCAGCTAAATAAGTTGAAATACTAACGATGTCTTCCTGCTTTTTAGTCTATTTCTTTCCACAACAAAAATGGAATGCAGAAGAAGACCCCTTGCTTGGTTTTCTCTTTCTCTTTGTCTTGAGTTTCCGTGTAATGTATGTGACATAAGTTTTTTGAACGGTGGTGAAAGTAACCCACCATAAGACGAAGGTACAGCAGTAGAAAATATAAGATTTTTTGTTTCAATTGTAAATTTTGTTGGAGCAGAAGAATAATATTTAATTTTTGTTAGGTTTTCTCTCAGGGTGTCTTGAATTTCTTTGTATTGTGTGAGAGCAGCAAAAAATAAAGGATTTTTTGTTTCAGTTGGATTTTGTTGGAGCAATGGTGATTTTCAAAATACTCTATTCATTCTTCAAATCACAAGGCACACAAATATCAAACATTCAATACAATATTGTAGTAAACAGTGTTCGGGATGGCGGCAGCCCAGCCTCCTGGGCGGCCGCCGAGGCAGCCTACATCACAAAATTGGCCCGCTTCGAGCCTATGCGGGTAATTAAGTGTTCCAATTAACAGGAAGGCTCCTAAACGGCCCCAACACGGCCCAAAAGATTTAAAACTATTTTTAACATATGTTGGGCAAGCAGCCTAAAATTGCCGGATCAGCCCGCAAAGGCTGCAAATAAGCCCAAATAGCCTGACGGCCCAATGCCTATTAAAAAACTTTTTTTAATGTGGGTTGGGCCTAGGCCCAACCGAAGCATAGCCGCGAGGCAGCACTGCTATACTCGTCGCTGGAAAAATGGTGTGTGAAAAGGATTATTTATAGTTGAGATTTTGCCTCCCACACAACTCCAATATTCAATAAATGTGGTGATTGTAGCATGCAAATGACATGTGCGTTGTTGACTTACCATGTCTTGTTTTGCATAAAAAATTAAAAAAAAATATTTAAAATTTTTATTTTGCGAAAAAAAAATTAAAATTTTTTTTCTGTGCAGCTGATCGTTGCCTAGGTAGCCCCAAAACGCCTTAGGGTCGCCCAATGCATTCTCGAACAATGGTAGTAAATCATATACTTTTGGTGGACCAAATTGTAAATAAAATCTCTTCAAAATTCTGAAAAAAATACATTGATGCTGAATGCTCAACTTTAATTGGTATGATTCAAACTTTTCTCCCTTCAGTCAGCGCATTCTAAACTCAGAGGAATCCATTGTTGCTTCTCTGCTTTAGCTAAATAAGTTGAAATACTCACATTCTCTTCCTGCTTTATCATCCCCGGAACTAGGACTGTAAACGAACAGAATTTGCGAACAAGCTCATATTTGGCTCGTTAAAAGCTCGTTCGTTCGGTTCATTAAATTTAACGAGCTCGAGCCCAAACTTGTGTTCGCGAACAGGCTTAACGAGCTCGAGCTTGTTCGCGAGCTCTTAACGAGCCGCTCGCGAACATAAATATAATAATATTATATTATTTAATTTTTATATATATAATAAATAAAAATAATAAAATAATAAAATAATAAAAAATAATAAAAAGCTCGTGAGCTCGTTCGTGAGCGGCTCGCGAACCGTACAGACTCGAACTAAACTCGAACACAGAGTTCGGCTCGTCTCGTTAAGCTTGCGAACCGAGCTCGAGCTCGGTTCATTTACAGCTCTACCCGGAACCTTCAAATCTCACATAAATAGCTCACATTTTTAGTCCATTACTTTCCACAACAAAAATAAGAAGACCCCTTGCTTGGTTTTCTCTTTCTCTATGTTTTGAGTTTCTGTGTACTGTATGTTGTTAGAAAATCGGACTCAGCCCTAATCTCTCTCTCTAGGCTCGAGCCTCATGTGCGTAGGTGTGCGTGTGTGGACCAAATTAAATAGGTGGATGTGAGCTACTCTTATTAACACCTTGAGCCCAAGGTGATTGATGGTAGCACCACATTCCTATTTAAGTTGGCTGACAATTGTTTCTCCCATCGGTATGGAACATTCCAATACTCCCCCCAAGTCAAACTAGGTAAATCCTGTTAGACTTGGATAACAATAATGGTCACATTAGGCCAAACACATATTGAATTGAGAATTGAACAAAATCAACACATAAGAATTTACGTGGTTCGACAATTGCCTACGTCCACGGGAGAAGCTCGAATTTTATTTCTCCTAATTTCTTCATGCCTTTACACTTTACAATAGAGTCATATTTATAGGAGTCCATCACCATACCCATATCTAGGGTAAATTCCGGGATTAGAGGAAATTAATCCCGGGAATTAGGGAGAAGATTTAGTCAAATCTTTCCCTAAATATCTTCTTTTCCACACTCCCCCTCAAGTTGAGTGGTGGGAGGACCAACACCTAACTTGCCCATCACATCATGGAACGCCCTTCCTGCTACAGCTTTCGTAAGCACATCTGTCAGTTGTTCCTCTGACCGCACAAATGGAAGGGTAATAATTCCGTTCTCGAGCTTCTCCATTATGAAGTGTCAGTCAATCTCAATATGCTTTGTCCTGTCGTGTAGCACACGATTCTCTGAAATGTGAACGGTAGCTTTGTTATCGCAATAGAATGGGCACGATCAGTTCGAGTGAAACCCCAATCATTCATCAGTTTCCTTAGCCACAGTACCTCCTCTACTCCCTTGTTATTCCCCGGAACTCAGCCTCCGTACTAGAGAGCGCTACCACCTTTTGTTTCTCGCTCCTCCATATTACCAAATTCCCTCCAACAAATGTGAAGTACCCAGATGTGGATTTCGATCCACTGGATTACCTGCCCAATCTGCATCAGTGTAAGCCTCAATCTCCAGATGACCATTATTCTTAAACATCACTCCAATCTCACTCGTCCCTTTCAAGTATCGAACGATCCTCATAGCTGCATCCCAATATTCCTTCTGTGGATCATGCATGAATTGACTTATGACTCCAACAACATAGGCTATATCAGGTCGGGTGTGAGACAGATAGATCAGCTTTCTCACAAGGTGTTGATACCTCCTTTTGTTAGCACGTTCGGCCCCAACAATCATCCTAAGCCCATGATTCGGCGCCATGGGTGAGTCCAACAGCTTGCACTCCAACAAACCTGTCTCCATCAAAAACTATTCGAAAGGCTATAGTACTCCTCAATACTGATTCCATTCTGAGTCAATCGTTCGGCCTTTGTCTTCAAATCAAAAATCTGCAGATTATCCTCCCCTGCCAAAAAGGTTTTTGCTAGTGTCCTCCACAGGAATTCAGAGGTTGGGAAGTGTATATACTGCCTTACAATACTTCGGTCAATGTTGTTTGTTAGCCAGGAAAACACTTGGAGGTCCTTCTTCCTCCATGCCTTATATGTCAGATCTGTTTTTTCGGGAGGTTTCTCGATCAGAAACTCATACCTCCCACGCCCTCCAATTGCAACCTCCGTGAGTAGTGCCCACGGCACATAATTCTGATTGTCCAGCTTGACTTCGATCATCAGATCTGTCTGATGGTCGCCGGATGATTGCTTGTCTTGAAGAATCGTTAATTATTGCTAGAGTGCTTTGGTGGCCGCACTTAGAGCCGCCGCCTCTCCTATCATGCCCTCGGTCAGATCTCCCGCCAGAAAAAATACTTCACACGGTAGATGACGATTTACGCAGGGATAAAAACCTGCTCTGATACCATATTGAATTGAGAATTATACGAAATCAACACATAAGAGTTTACGTGGTTCGACAATTACCTACGTCCACTATTGAAGCTCGAATTTTATTTCTCCTTATTTCTTCACGCCTTTACACTTAACAATAGACTCATATTTATAGGAGTCCTCACCATCACCATATCTAGGGTAAATCCCGAGATTAGAGAAAATTAATTCCGAGAATTAGGGGGAAGATTTAGTCAAATCTTCCCCTAAATATCTTCTTTTCAACATATGTGACATGACTTTTTTGAACGGTGGTGAAAGTAACCCACCAGAAGGCGAAGGTAGAACAACAGAAAATAAAGGATTTTTTTGTTTCAATTGTAGATTTTGTTGGTGCATAAGAAGAACATTTAAGTTTGGTTTGTTTTTCTCTCAGCATGTCTTGGGTTTCTTTATTTTGTATGACAGCGCTGGAAAAAAAATGAATTTTATTTCAGTTGTAGATTTTGTTAAAGCAAATGTGATTTTCAAAATACTCTATTCATTCTTCAATTCACAAGTCACACTAATAGCTAACATTCAATATAATATTGTAGTAAATCATATACTTTAGGTGTACAAAATTATAAATAAAATAGTCTCTTCAAAATCCGGAAAAACACATTCATGCTGAATGCTCAACATTAATTTATATGATTCAAACTTTTCTCCCTTAAGTCGGCGCATTTTAAACTCGGAGGAATCCATTGTTGCGTTTCTGCTTGAGCTAAATAAGTTGAAATACTCGCGATCTCTTCCTACTTTATCATCTCCAGAACCTTCAAATCTCACATAAATAGTTCACATTTTTAGTGCATTCTTTCCACAACAAAAATCGAATGCAGAAGGTTTTCTCTTTCTCTTTGTCTTGGATTTCTTTGTAATACGAGGTTTTCTCCTCCGGAGTTTAGGGTTTAGGTCTCTTCACTAGTCTCTTCAAGCCTCTTCACTAGGGTATGGAGCAATGGTTCATTTCATATTTTGTTTATAGATTTTTTTCATTATATTATTATATTATGGAGCGATAGTAGGTTACGGATGACAATGTGTCCATTTCATAATGATGTTTTTTTATATAGGTAATGTCGCTGAGTGAATTTGAACCTGTGACCTTTGAGTGCAATTGTCACTCCCATGACCACTAGGCCAATGTTTTCTATCCCAACATGAACTAATTATAAATGCCAACTATGATGATAAATGATGTAGATTCATTTGCTCCCTAATCAAAACAATAATGATACATATATATAATTTTGGTGTACATAATTATGTACATCCAATATGATGTGTACACGTGGAATGATGCATCAATAAAAACATGTGTGGTCTCAATTACAATAACACATGTACACATTCTATTAGTTATACATAATTATATACACCAAAGTTATATATATGTATCATTATTGTTTTGATTAGTCACCTTTTTTCTCATCCTGTGCTCGAGTTCTCATCACCTTTTATCTTCAGTCTGGCAATGTCGATAGGTGGGAACCTTTGATGAGCATGACCAATCAACATGTTACATGCCTCACCAATTAATCACATAATCAAACAGTGATCAAACACCTTGCCGTTTGATTAGCATCCATAAAAACACCAAATCAACCGTAATATTATAAACCACATGGGCCCTAAAACCATAACATGTTACAATCAATAGTCATATGTTGCAAACGTTTTTGGGGGTAATTCATATGGTGCAAGCAGACGTGGTCGTTTCCATCGGAACGGACTTCTACAGTCTATACACATCACAGCTTTTCGAAAACCATTCAGACAGATTGGCAATCAAAAATCCACCGAATACCTGCCAAACGACCAGTTTCAATGACACAGAATCCTTGAGATTGGTATATATGTATATATTTCAGACATTTTTTTGTCCTGCTGATTTACCTGAACTGAGCCAACAACATAGATCACGGAGTAACGCCGGCCATGAATCGACATATCAGCCAGCATTGCAAAAGGAATGGTAAGAGACATGCCCAGAGTAGCCACCAGTGGCGTCGTCCAGACAACGCTCAGAGCCCTGAACACCAGACAGACCAATTAGATGAAGAGGAATTGCTATGTGTACAAAATTAAGTATACGGCATAAAATGATGTCGTTTTGTTTAAAAAATAAAAACACACACTTTATGGCGAATTTATGAACATGCTGGTAGGTCCTCACCCTTGATTTTTATGGCATCATAGATACACATCACGTACCAGAAATAATCAGAAAGTACACTTCCAATGATTCCATTGGCAAGGACGATTTCATCCAGTCTCACGTTATTTGGGACTGTAAACTTGGGCTCTATGCCTAGAGCCATCAAAGGCCACACTGCAAAAAAAAAAAAGCGATGGTTAAACTGTTGAATCCAATAGATTCTCTAAGTTGCTGGTAATGTATGATAGAGTGCGTTCGCTTACCTAGCCACCAAAGTGCCACCAATGTGAACAATCCGATATAACCAAACAGCTTCTGCACATCGGCCTTCTCCTCTTCCTCGCCAGAAAACTTCCTGAGGAGTACTGCATCATGATATACAATTAGTATTGAAATCGGTGGTGCCTATGGTGGTGTCTAGTTTGGGACTGTACCTGTAAACAAGCCATATGTCATCGCTGATAGAAGGCCAAAAACATCGCCAACGACAGAGCGTTCTTGATCTCTTAACAGATTGAAAGAGAGTTCATCAATCAGTAGTACACCTTTAAAGGGAGTTATTAACTATTGGGTACTAAGAGTGATCATCTCATACAAGATGAAAGACTTACGAAGAAGCATCTGGTTGCCCATCATCGTCAGCCCATGTTTTTCCTAGTGTTGTCATGATTACGCCGGCCATGCTGACTAAGACAGCAACCACTTTTGGAACATTTAATGTGTCTTGGCCCAAAAATGCACCAAGGAAGAGGGTAAACAATCCTGAGGTAGATGACAAAATTGTAGTGCTTGCAACACTTGTGTGTGCAAGTGCAGCATTTGATAGGTACTGCATAAAAGATAGGCAAAAAAAGACAGACAAGTAGATGCATCAGGCCATTTATAGATTGAAATATCAATTTCGAGGCCCCTTGAGGAAGTCCTGATGGTACCTCTGTGATGAACCACAGAGGGGCAATATAAAATCCATATGCGGCAATCTCTTTGGTTGTGATAGTTTTTTCATGTGGAATATCGGCTCCGAATTCAGACATTAGAAGCTTGCCTTCTTCTTCTGATGAAATGTTAGGCTTGCTATCTTTCCTGGTCATGGTCCCATGGAGCTCCATTTCAAATGTTTTCTTTCCCGCAATGTACTCCAAAGGAAATTCCAGTCCAACACAGGATTCAGCATCATTTACATATTGATCACTTCCTCTGGAGCGTTTCCTCAGGAAACTATATATTGAATCTTTCAGAAATGCTATTGGCAGATAAATTACCATCATAGAAGCTCCCAGATATGTAATAGCAAAAGGTTGCTTATAGGCTGTGAAAATATCCTGTTCGAAAAACAAGTGTCAGAGAGCCAAACCACGTTCTTTATCCGTTATGCAGCCAACTAAACATGGGGAAAATAGCACATTGCAGTAAGAAATTTGGATGGAACCCCAGAATCTATAAGCATTATTGTAATAGGAAACGGACTCGACCCTAATCCGAGCTCGGGCCATGTATGCGCAAGTGAACGTGTATGAGTCAATTTAATTAAGAAGTTGGACGATCCTCATTAAAACCTTAAGTTTAAGGCATTTTGTTGTAGCCCACATTACTATTTTAAATTAGTTTGATTTGAGTTGTGTGACCGGTGTTGGACATTCCAACACTCTCCCTCAAGTCCAACTAGATAACCCTGTTGAACTTGTACTACAACACCGACAATGCTCAATTGAGCTCATTCTCATTACGGGATCAATACTCGGGATTTTGCCGGAAACAATTACGAGGACCTCGAAAATAATAATCGAGGCCTTCTGGAACAATGTCCAATTTGGGCCAAGCTCTTCGTGGGCCCCACCCATAGAGCCAATACTCAGGACTTTCCCCAGAAATACTCTTA
>JAOYMZ010035446.1:0-15941 GCA_025802335.1 Pinguicula primuliflora | reverse complement strand
ACTGCAACTACTTCTTCACTCACTCGAGCCCTGCGCTGGATTCCTTTTTCCACGCCTCTGATACATCATCCCATACCGAGGATCAATACTCTTCTCCAACGGTCTTGTCCCTTGATACTTCCTGACATCTCCCTCTCCTTCAAGAACACACTTGTCCTCAAGTGTGAATGTTGGGTGTTGTTTACGGAACTGGTCCTTGTCTTCCCATGAAGCTTCCGATGGAGATAATCCTTTCCAGTGAACAAGCACTTGTGCCTGGCCTTGAATGTTGCGAGAGTCCAGAACTGCCTGTGGAGTGGGCTGGGGAATACCCTGATGAAAAGTCGGCAAGACAGGGTGGCTAGGTGGATCACCTTTGAACAATTTCAACTTAGAGACATGGAAGACGGGGTGGATTTTGGCCTCTGGGGGAAGTAGGAGTTTGTAAGCCACTGTCCCGATCCGTTCTATGACTCTGAATGGACCATAGAAAACTGGTTGGAGCTTCTTCGTATGTGTGTTGCCCAAGGAAGTCTGTCGGTATGGTTGTAGTTTTAACCAAACCCAAGAATCAACTGGAAATTCTACCAACCGATGACGTGCATCATAGAACTGTTTCATGCGGTTCTGAGCTTGCTGGAGTCGTGCTCGGAACTCAGACAGGAGTTCATGTCTCAACCGTAACTCGACATCCACTGCTTCAATGTGTGCCACCCCATGTGCATAATCTAGTAACCGAGGAGGAGCTCTGCCATACACAACCTCAAAAGGAGAAGCTTTAAGGGAGGAATGAAAACTGGTGTTGTAGCTGAATTCCGCCCAAGGTAGACAATCCAACCACTTGTGTGGGTGATCCCCAGTGATACACCGCAGATACATCTGGATGACGCGGTTCACAGCCTCTGTTTGTCCGTCAGATTGGGGGTGGTATGCTGTGGTAAACTGCAGAGATGTCCCACTTAGTTTGAACAGCTCCCTCCAAAATGTGCTTGTGAAAGCCTTATCCCTGTCTCTCCCAATGGTCTCAGGCAAACCATGGAGCCTAAAGATGTTAGCAAAGAATGCCTTAGCCACGGAAACCGCCGTATAAGGATGGCTGAGGGGGACGAAATGGGCCATTTTGGAGAATCTGTCCACAACCACCAACAAAACAGTTTTGCCATGGGATGCTGGTAAGTGATCAATGAAATCAAGTGAGATATCTGCCCAGATTTGTAGTGGGATGTCCAGTGGTTGCAAAAGGCCTGCTGGGGCGAGGTTCTCAGCTTTGTTTTGTTGACAAATGACACAGGTAGCTACCACGTCAGCGACTTGCTGCTGCAGTTTGGGCCAAAAGAAATCTGCTTTGACCCTGTGATAAGTTTTTAGTGCTCCTTCATGATGTGCCTCATGGATCTGTTTAATGATAGATGTTGTGAGAGGGGAGTTGGGAGGTACACATAACCGGCCTTTAAACCACAGTAAATTTTTCTGCCAGCAGAAAGGTGATGAATCTGCCGTAGCCTGCACAGTTTGTTGCCAAGTCACTAGTTCTGGATCCTGGCTGATATTGTTTTTGACCTCCTCCAGGAGTGAAGAGACCGGGAGGGAACAAGCCATGAGAAGGGGAATGTCTGCCTCTTGTCTGGACAGAGCGTCTGCCACCAAATTATCCTTACCCGGCTTGTATTCAACGGTGAAAGAATACCCCATTAATTTCCTCATCCAATGTTGCTGTGGGTTAGTATTTGCTTTCTGTTCAAGGATCGACTTGAGGCTGCAATGGTCTGTACGAATCAAGAATGATTGACCCCATAAGTAGGATTTCCAATGCTGCACTGCTTTGGCTAACCCAATTAATTCTCTTTCATATGCAGGCAACCCTTTGTGGCGCACACTGAACTTTCTGCTAAAATATGCAACAGGGTGATTTTCCTGCATCAACACTGCCCCTATGCCACTGGTAGATGCGTCACACTCGATGACAAAGGGTTTGGTGAAGTCTGGCATTGCTAACACTGGTGCAGAAGCCATGGCTGATTTCAAAGTGCTGAATGCAGCCTCTCCGTCCGGGGTCCACACAAAGGACTGCTTCTTGAGCATATTGGTAAGGGGAGCTGCTATAGCCCCATACCCGTGGACAAATCTCCGGTAATAACCAGTCAACCCAAGAAAGGCCCTAAGGCTGTGGAGATCATGAGGCTTCTGCCAAGCCAACATTGCAGCAATTTTTTCGGAATCTGCCTCTACACCAGCGGATGAAATCACATGTCCAAGGTAGGAGATTCGCTCCGTGGCAAAGTCACATTTAGATTCCTTAACTGCCAGCTGATTTGCCTCCAAAAGTGAGAGGACAGTATGAAGGTGTTCCAGGTGTTCTGACCAGTTGCGGCTATATACCAGAATATCATCGAAGAAAACCAGGACAAACTTGCGAAGAAAAGGCTTAAACACAGCATTCATTAAAGATTGAAACGTTGCAGGTGCATTTGACAGGCCAAAGGGCATGACTAGGAATTCAAAGTGCCCATGGTGAGTCTGAAAAGCCGTAAGAGGAATAGAGGACTTGTCCATGCGTACCTGGTGGTACCCCGACCGAAGATCCAGTTTGGAAAAATAGGCAGCACCTCCCAGTTCCTCAATAAGCTCCTCCACCACGGGGATAGGGAATTTATCCCGAATAGTGATGCTGTTCAAAGCTCTATAATCAATGCACATGCGCCAGGAGTCATCTGGTTTGCGGATCAGCAAGACGGGGGAACTGTATGGTGACACAGAGGGTCTGATCCAACCCTTCGCGAGCAGTTCATCACACTGAGCTTCAATCTCATTCTTCTGTCCATGTGCATATCGATAGGGCCGAGAATTGACGGGATCCGAGCCAGCCTTGAGGGTGATCTTGTGATCACAATGTCGTGAAGGTGGTAACCCCGTAGGTTCAGCAAAAACATTCTGAAATTTAGCTATCAGATTCTGCAGGGACTTGGCTGGTTGGAGGGAGGCCAGCACTGGTTGTTGTTGTTTTGGGAGGGCACCAGATAGTGTGATGAGTCGTCCCTGATGCTGAAACTGCATTCTCTTGGTCTCAAAGTTCCATGAAATGTCTCCTAGACTCCTGAGCCAGCCAGCTCCCAGTACTGCACCAAAATCGACCAGGGCCAACAAATAAAAAGTCAGTGTAAACGAGCACGTACCCAAGGTGACCTTTATGTTCACAACCGATCCTGGGCTCCAGAGCCGATCCCCATTTGCCACCGCAACTGCTATTGGACGCTCCTGGGAGACAGTGAGACCCCAAGCACGTCCCAACTCTTCATCCAAGAAATTGTGACTACTGCCCGAGTCTAGCAGCATCAACACATCGTTGCCCGCAATACAACCTTGAACCCTCATGGTATCATTGGTGCTGCGTCCGGTCAGTGCGTGTAAGGAGATCTCTGGCTCCTCCGCGTCGAATTCCTCATCCTCCTCAGCTAGTTCAATGTAAAATAGCTGTCTGCATTGATGACCGCGGGTCCATTTCTCATCGCAGCGATAGCATAGGCCTTGAGCTCTTCGCTGCGCAATGACTTCTGCTGATAGCTTTCGACGCTCGGGAGGTCGGTTCTCTTTAGGAGCTGGAGCATGGTGCTGAATTCCAGCCTTGGGGTAGGTCAACAGCGGTCTGCTCGCCTTGGCTGCATTGGCCAGCGCAATGGCACGATCCTGATACACCCTCGCATAATACATGGCATCGTGTATGTCTGCCGGTTCCTTCATCTTAACATTAAAAGATATGCTGGGGTCCAATGCGATGTAGTAAAGACATAGTTCTGTGGAAGTCAACAGGTGGGGAAGGGTGGCCCGAATCTCTCGCCACTTTTCATTCAAATCTTCCACATTCCCTGTTTGACGCAGGGTGGCCAGACTAGCCAAAGGATCCGTTTCGCCGGTCGGTGAATACTGTCTCCGAAACTTCTTACAGAATGCTTCCCAGGGCAGCCGTGGGTGTGTGATTTCGATTGTCTTCCACCAAACTTGAAATTTGCCTTCTAAATGGAAAGCCGCTGTACTTACCCATTCGTCATAGGGCGTTCTCTGGTGGGCAAACCACGCAGCACAACGGCATAACCATGCCTCCGCCAGCTCATTGGGCCCAAATAAAGGAAAATCCCATCGAAAGTGTTTGTTTACGCCCCGGTCTCTGGGATACCGTGCTTGTCGTTCCTCCTCCTGGTATTCAAATTGAGCTTCATCGTCTGGTCCGTAGACCGCTTCTCTGTTGCGGGACGATTCAGGTCGCATCCTGCTTCCTTCCCGCGTGTTATCCTTGTAGGATTCGTCCATTTCCTCAAAAGGGGGTGCTCGTCTAGTGTTTTTGACCGGGGGTGGTGGCCAAGAGCCTTTCTGTTTGGTGTTATCTGGTCTCCGCTTGTCCGTCGGCCCCCCCTCTTCCGGGATAAATTCTGGATTTTCATTCGAACCGTCAGCGCTACCCCTCCCTTCATTTCGGGGTTGGTTATCCTTCTCCAGGAGGCGGCAGAGTCGGTCCATTTTGGCATCCATGGATTCTTGCCATTTCTCCAATTTTTCAGTCCTTTGAGCAGAACTCGTCAATGCCTCCATGACTTCTGTTAGCTGCTGTGATTCCACCTGAGATTCCGTCATTCCGTGATCCGGTGAATGCACCCGCCGCTCTGATACCAAGTTGTCAAGAATCCGAGACCGCTGCCGGGTGATAGGACCTTGGAACAAGGAATGGTGGATCTCTTCTGCCAAATCCTTAGATTGTAGTTTCTGTTTGAGAGCTCTGGCAGGGGAAGAGTTCTTCCGACGCCCTATTGTATGATAGATAGTAAAGTAATGTGAGAACTCGTTTGTAAGGGAGAGAACTCAATCCAAAGATTCAAGGAAGCAAATTACTTTTCATTGAATGCCTTCTTCCTTACATTCTTGCCCTTTATATAGAGCTTACCACCAATAATTCAAAACAACACTTCATAAATGCAACCACCTGATTAATGCTCATAACTGCAACTACTTCTTCACTCACTCGAGCCCTGCGCTGGATTCCTTTTTCCACGCCTCTGATACATCATCCCATACCGAGGATCAATACTCTTCTCCAACGGTCTTGTCCCTTGATACTTCCTGACATTCTCGTACTCCATCCTCATCATCACTCCATTGTATTTGCCCTTGCTTCTGATTGATTGCTGAAAACATGTCTGCTTCAGAATTGGCCACCTTCTGATTTTTCTAGACACATATGATCACAACTTATCCAATGAATTGGTCGTGTCTGTTCTACTCATTCCTGCCAGAGGAAGGTGGATAGGGTCTTCGTCATTCGTTTGATTATCTATTTGGGAGCCTTGAACATTGATAAGTGATAGATCATCAAGCTGGATAGAACAGATTTGAGTGACGTTTCTCTACCCACCAAAGTGAGCAGCTTATTATCCCATGTTTTCAACCTTATTCCATTGCATTGCACACTTCATCCCACATCCTGATCCTGTATGGCCTGTCACTATCGGCAGACCAAGATGTATAAACAACAACTCACCCTTGTTGCGACTTAGTTCCCCTTCCATTGTATCCAGTAGGTTGTCGTCCATCTTCAAACAAAAGAGGAGGCTTTTGCTAAAATTGATTGGGAGTCCAGACATGAGTTTGAAGATTCTCAACAATCCCTTCATTATTTTGATAATCTCCATCATATTTCTGCTAGTAGAAGGGTTATCGCTCACTATTTTTGTTTTTTCCTATTTTGAAGGGGATTTCATTTTTGATAGGCTACCGACCTGAATCCACTCACCCTCTAGGCTTTCACAGTTTTTTTTCACTGTTTTCCATTTTCACTAATATGAGTTTTCTGGAAGCTCCTCCCATTCACTTTCATCGTCTCCTGCAAGATAGTCTGATAGTGTCATTTTTTATGGACGTTGGATTAGAATGATTTGTACTGTAGAATTGGGATCAAAGCCCTTTGTTCACCACGCAATACAGTTGTGCATAATTGGGAGTGCAAGTCGCCTTTGGCACACTTTGTGTGGGCAAAGGTTATGCTTACGTCGCTCGATGAACATGTTGCAGAATTGGAACCGAATAGGATGATCTTCTCTAGTCAATGCAATTGAATCTGGTTTGCAGGGTGGCTTAAACCAATAAATGGTGTACTGCCACTATTTTCGGCGAAAGATTTTGACCAAATTAAAGGCTTAGGTATTCGTGCCTGGGAGAGAATTCAAAATTACAAAATGTACAAATGCATCAAGATGTACAAAATAACAAATATACAAAATTACAAAATGTACTCTGGCACGCAACAGAGTACATTAGAGTTGAAAGTAAAAATCACAAACCAGCGGCTTGAACTAGACCGACCTGCAAACCAGCGGTTGGAACCGGGCTGACAGTTGCCAGTCCGGTTCGACGGTTTGGATTTCTTCAAACCGCGGTTTGGCAATTTGAACCGCCAAACAGCGATATTTATTTTAAATTTTTTTTTAAATTGGGGAGAGCCGTTTGACTCTTGCTCCAATAAGGCTGTGACACATGTCATTGCCTAATTTGAGGAATAGCCAAACGGCTATCTCCATTTAAAAATGTAATATTTTAATTTTTTTAGGGATAGTTTCTTTTTTTCCTATAAATACCCCCTCCCTCCCTCCTAAACCTAACAAACAATTCACTTCTATCTTTGCATTCTACTATTCTCAAATTCTCAAATTCTCAAATTTTGTAGATTATGAATTGTTCATCAACTTCTTCATTTAGGAATCTGAGAAAATCCGATGTGTGGCAACACTTTTCTTATGACGTAGTTATCGATGAAGATGGGATGTAGAAATCAATGATGATGACACGAAGAAGGAGTGCGCTAATTGCAAATATTGTCCAAATGTTTACAAGGCCGCTTCTAATATCGACACTTCAACCATGAGAACCCAAACCTAAAGAAACATGACACCACTGCTCCTTCAGGTGCCATCCAAATACAACTCCAATTTGGTAAGGATGGGTGGGTAAGCACTTGGAGATATGATGATCAGGGGCGGATCTAGAAAACAAATACCGAGGGTGCCCAATCCAAAGTTACCTTATATCAACGCCTTGGCCGCTTATGCGTTGGGCGACCTATCAACGTTTTCTATAATACTAGTAAATACAAAAGGGCATTTAAATGTAGACGAAAATTGATTTACTCGGATCATATAGCACACAACAACCCCAGTTTTCCCTACAAGAATAGATTGCTCAGTTCACAAACAAACTATGGAGTTACTTCAAATGTAGATGAAAAATATTAGATGGATTTGGATCAAAATTATCAGAAAACACCCCCAAATCCGAAGACAACCTCACTCCAAATTAAGAAGTAGGAAATTCTCCAATTGAATGTGCACAAAGAGAAAAACACAAATAACAGAATCCTAATTAACTCACAGTAATCTTATTCTATCTTCCTCTTGTTTTGTATGAATCAATCTTCTGGATCTTTAATTTCCAGTTTTTCAACAGTTTGGACTTTACAATTTTTCATTAGTTTGGATGAATAGGGAGAGGAGCATATTGAATTAGAGCCGCTGAAACAGAAAGCTTTAATCCTCTCTTCGTAAAGATCTCATAGAAACAAGCCCCAATTTAACAACCTTCACTACAATTTAAAGAATCACCAGATTTTCAAAAAACTTTGCCCAGTTCTCGCAAAGACTACCCCAACTTTAAGGATTTTTTGGGGGTTGGCTGGGGGTGCTTGGGCTCCCCCTGGCACCCTTATACATCCGCCCCTGATGATGATCGAACTTCTAGAGATGCTTTAGTTAAATTAATTTGTTGCATGAATTTGCCTATTAGTGTTGCGAATAATGATTACTTTGAGGAAGATAAACTAGTGGAGTATGAAATTAAAGATACAATTATTTCTTTGGCTATAGATAACGATTCGGCTAATACTATGACATACGAAAATTTGGATACAAATTTGGTGAACAATTATAGAACTCAACTTATTCATCAAAGATGTGCTTATCATGTTATAAATCTTATTGTTCACTGTGGTATGGAAGAATTAAAACCTTATCTTGAAAGTTTAGGTCTTGCATTACTTGGATTAGAGCTTCAAACAATAGAATATTTGAATTTAAAAGAATATGTGAAGTATATGTTATGTCTTAAAAGAAATTAAATGTTGATATGCCCGTAAGATGAAACTCCACTTATAAAATGTTAGTAGATATTATTGAATATAAGATTCCATTTTCTACATTTATTTCCGCTACTTCTAATGATCATGTCTTTTATGATTACGAATGGGATTACTTGCCAAATTTGCCTCAATTTTAAAATCATTTTATGATGCATCCAATGAATTAAGTGGAACATATTATCAAACTTCTTATTATGTTTTATTACGTATTGTTATACTTACCAAAAGTCTATATTCAAACTTTCATGATGAAGATCTTGGTCCTATTGTTCTTCCTATAATTACTAAATTCAAACAATATTGACTAGATATTCCGTCTTTGTATTATTATGTTATGGTTTTGAATCCTACAAGAAAGTTAATCGATTTATCAAGGGGCTTTGCTCACATTGTGAGGATTGTGAGGAAGGATTATATCAATCAATATAAAGAAGTTCAACTAAATTTGCAACTAGTGTTTCATAAGTATGATTAAGTGTTAGGTCAAAGGATAGACCACAATCTTGAAGATGATGATGATGAGACCCAACCACCGGAAGATGACATGTTTGATCCCAATGGCAAAAGACCGGGTTTAGAGAGTCAGGCGATAACATCCGAGTTGGAACCATTACAATAATCACAACCTACGGTGCTAAAAATAAACTACAACAATACCATCAAGCTCCTGTGTTTCGGCCCAAGAAGTTTCCTTTTGACATCTTGAAGTGGTGGATTTCTCGTTCGATGAAATTCCCGGTGCATTTGATTTTAGCTCAGGATTTGCTAACCATTACGGCATCTTACGTATCATCGGAGTCGGCATTTAGCACCGCAAAACTTATTGTGACTGATAGGAGAACGTGTTTGACACCCGATGTGGTGAAAGTCTTATCATGCATCCGAGATTGGGAGCGGGACAATAGAAAAACCGAAAATATTGTTGATGAAGAATGTTGATTTATATTTTAATTTTTTTAAAATTATGTCAAGAGTGTTGTACTCTTCCCTCTTTTCAAATTTTCCCTATCGTGGGTTCGCCGAATAGAGGGTTTAAGGAGGCAAGGCTTGGCATAATTTTCTTTTTTCAATTAGAAGAGCCAGGAATTGGTTATGTATATTTATGTCATATTCACATAAATAAAATTGGACAGAGTAATTTTTTTGGAACTATTTTTTAGTAATATTTTTATGAATTTTAAAATAATTATAAGATATTTAACCAACTTCTAAGTATTTTTGTAGTAATTTTTCTGATTTTTAAAATATTGTTTAGAATTTTAATATAATTTATTTTATTTTTTAATTATTATTTTTTTATTTTTTAATAATATCCGACCTAGGTTGAGTATTTGGGTCTCGGTTTCGTGGTTCGACCGAACCGCGAACTCGATTCTGGGAGGTCTGATCCTGAACCAGACCGTGTGTCTCGTTTTAAACCGGGGCACGATTTGGACCCGATTTTTAGCTCTTGAGTACATTTTGACAATCTGAGCACAAACGTACACTTGAGTTGGTTTAATGCAAAAGATTGTAAGAAATAGTTTATATATTTGCTAGAACAGTGGATCATCCACTCAGTCCCAATTATGCTTGTTATGCAACTAATTTTTAAGCAAGCATAGAGGCAGGCAGGGCCACTTTTGTAAATCTTCGGATGATCGTGTTTATCAAAGTCATGACACAACCACAAAATTTACACATGATCAATGCAATTAATGCATCAGCGAGTCCGCTCCCTTGCCAAGTGTGGGGCACTCTCGGGAAACCACAATTTCGACATGAAATGTAATTGCAACAGATGAAGATATACCATGTACATTGTGTGATGCATAACAGGAAAACAGCAAACATTTGCTCAAAGATTGCAAGATTACTACTCATTTGTGGAAACAATTGTTGAATTGGCCGAGGGTGAACGTAGAGACAGCCCAGAACTTTCTGAATCCCTCCTCAGTGCCAATTGCAACAGTATAATCAGAGATGCCAGAATTTTAGAAACAATCGTCGTTGAGGTCATTCGCAAAAGTAACCTTATGAAAAATCTAATTTTGAAAAGTAACCTTAAAAAAAGATTTGTAAAAATAAACCTCATCCTTAAAAATAAATCAAAAATTGAATATATTTAAGTTTACCATAATAAATGCTAATACTAAATTGCCAACTAACGTAATTACATATATTTCCGCCAACCTCAACAACAGTTACGGTTTTTCGAACGTTGGAAAATACAAATAAATATTTTTCTTCTATTCTTCCCCATTCTAGACTCAAATTTTCCGTCAAATGCAGTAACAAGAGATGGAGAGGCCATCGACAGTTCTAGGCTGTGAATAGTGCGGATTTTAAACTGGTTCCATTTTTGAAGGTGCGTCTGATTCTGACTTCTAGCTGATTATGGACAATATTATTAAGAGCTAGATATGGGTCATGCATTTTTTGTGCACGAATTTCAATTTCGTGTGGTACAAACGTGTATTCTGTAGTTAATTCGATGAATTTTAAGCTTGATCATCGATCAGGAACACAGCCGACGGGCCTGTGTTCTTTCACCCAACATATTTGTCAGGTTTCCCGACTATGTTACTCTAGCAATTTACCGTGTGCCGCAGCATACAATCTTCTCTCGCCGGACTCCACAATGTTCTATGCCACGTAAGCATGTCGCGTCATGCATCTCCATGTTGTTCACATCAAGACACGAAAGAAGAAAAGAAGGCTAAGAAAGCTCATAAATCGCTGCATGAAGTACCACAGTGTATTTTTCATTTAAACAAGTAGAACGACTACTTACGACCAAGAAGTTTGTTACAAATATCGACTACCATCACTGGCCGGACTCATCCAAGAATCTGGCATCGGCGGTGGTGATGGTGTCGGACTCGTCCTTGAAATCCACAAGTGTGGGGACCGCACTCTCTATGAATCATTAGACGAGTCCGAATATTCGGTGGGTAGCTCATCAACGTCTTAATCACATTCATCGGAGTTATCATTTTCGTCATCCTCCTCCTCAGCGTCAACTTCGTCATCGTCGTCTTCATCATAATCATCATCTTTGTTGTCTTCGCTATCATAATTGTCATCTTCGTCGTCATCCTGATTATCATCCTCCTCCTCATCGTCTTCATTCTCCTTATCATCGTCCTTTTTCGTCGTCATCATCGTCGTCTTCATCCAAGGCAATGATGACTGGAGATAGAGTGGGAATATCGGCTTACACATGCGCGGGAGTAAGGTCGGCTGCAATGTCGGCTGCAATGTCGGCTTGCGTAGCAGTAGGGGAGGCTGCAATGTCGGCGTGTGAGGGTGTAGGGGAGGCTACAACATCGGCATGTGCGGGAGTGAGGGAGACACCATGTCATTGTCGATTCGATATTTTTCATTTTGCAAGCTAGCAATAAAATGGAGAATGGTTCAAGAGGATGAGGTTGTCATTAATTATAGTATACGTGGTGATCCAGAAATCAGCATCTGGGCCTTTTTCAAATTTACAATATATTCTTCGTCGAAATTAATACATCACGTCTTTTCATGCTCTACGTTTTCATACGATTCGACAAGGCATAATAAGCACAACAGTCGATATAAGCGCAACTACCCGGAAACACCATTCGTGCTACACTTAGCGAAGCAATTTTTTTGTGTGTAGCAATATAGATTAATTAAACTTTTGTTATATATTTTTGGCATACTTAAATATTTCGTTATAGCATAGTCGGAACAAACAAAGCAATCGACATAATCCTGACCCATTGTATTTATCCCAGAAGAAGCATTCGTACTCCAACTACCTTGTAATAAGCACAACATTTGTGGTTCTATTCACGTCTGATAGTACGCATGCGACTATACATGGTAAACCCGTATAACGCAGTCGGACCCTAAACTATTAAACAAACAAAGTAATCGACAAGACCGAGACCCATCGTGGTTATCCTGCAAGAGTCATTCATGCTCCAACTATCCTGTAATAAACACAATATTTGTGGTTCTATTCACGTCTAACGGTACGAACGCAACTATACATGGTAAACTCGAATAATACAATTGGGCCCTAAACTATTAAACAGATTAAGCAATCGACATGACCGCGACTCATCACGATTATCTCAGAAGAGACATTCGTGCTCCCACTATCCTATAATAAGCACAACATCCATTGGTTCTATTCACATCTGACGGTATGAGCACGATTATACGTGGTAAACCCGTATAATGCAGTCGGGCCCTAAACTATATAACAAACACAGCAATCGACAAGACCTCGACTTATCGTGATTATCTCGGAAGGGATATTCGTGATCCAACTATCCTGTATTAAGCACAACATAGGTGATAAATTTGGATAACGCAGTCGAGCCCTAAACTATTAAACAAACAAAGTAATGGACAAGACCGCGCCCCGTTTTGGTTATCCGAGAAGAGTCATTCGTGCTCCAACTATCCTGTAATGAGCATCACATTTGTAGTTCTATTCACGTCTGACAGTACGAGCACAACTATACGTGGTAAATCTCGATACCACAGTCAGGCCCTAAACTATTAAACAAACAAAGTAATCAACAAGGCTGCGACCCATCGTGATTATCCTGGAATAGTCATTCGTGCTCCAACTATCTTGTAATAAGCATAACATCTGTGGTTCTATTAATGTCTGACAGTACGAGCATGTCTACACGTGGTAAACCCAGATAACGTAATCTGACCCTAAAATATTAAACAAATTAAGTAATCAACAAGACCGCGACCCATCGTAGTTATCCCGGAAGAGAAATTCGTGCTCCAACTATCCTGTATTAAGCATAACATACGTCGTAAACCCGGATAATGCAGTCAGACCCTAAACAATTAAACAAACAAAGTAATAGACAATAACATGACCTGTCGTGGTTATTCCGGAAGAGTCATTCATGCTCTAACTATCCTGTAATAAGCACAACATTCATGGTTCTATCCACATCTAATGGTATGAGTTCGACTATCCGTGGTAATCCTGGTTACCGCAGTTGGGCTCTAAACTATTAAACAAACAAAGTAATAGACAAGACCATGACTCATCGTTGTTATCTCGGAAGAGTCATTCGTGTTCCAACTATCATGTTATAAGCATGCCTGACGGTAAGAGCGCAACCATATGTGGTAAACCCGGATAACACAGTCGGACCCTAAACAAACACTAAACGACCACAATCTGATAATTATGCATGAACTCATAATTGTGGTGTATAATTCATCACTTTTACACAGTTTAAATTTGGTATAATGCCTATATAAACTGTGAGATGCACAATGTATGATTGATTCACATCCATGACAAGTTGCTCTTACGAGTAATGTAATGAAGTCTCTTTGTTTCCAATCTACCTGAAAATATTGTCTTCAATCCCACAAGTACATTAGCACCCGATAAAAATTAATGTATTCACAAGCATGTTTGTCCATTCATACTCACTTAACGTGGTAAATAGAGTAATTAGAGTTTTGGTACATATTTTAGTCATAATTAAATACCCTAATACCCAAGTTAGATAGAACTCGACAGTAGATAAAACCACGACGTATTCGTGGTTAACCTGGATGATGCAGCATTTGTGCTTCAACTAATCTGTATTAAGTACAACATTCGTGTTGTTCTGTTCACGGCTGACGGCTAAGCGCAAACCCAAATATCTCAGTCGGGCCCTAAACCCATTTTCTGAAGAGATATGTCTTCATTAACACTGCACGTGTAGCCTTTTCATAATTTACGCGTGTTGCGTCTTTTCATTAACAGAAGGAGTTTTTTCATAGTCTGTTGTGATGTTGAACAGCTGGAACGGTGCAATTATGATCATTCTTTTTCTATAAATAGATACAACAACAATAAAAAACATACTCTTCATTCTTAACATGGTTGCCAACGTCGCTTCTTTCTCCAATTTCGTTTACGTCAGAATAAGGCATACTATATTATTATGTACAGTTATCTTTATTCTGGAAGACAAACCAGCAGCCTTCTACCAATTATCACCCACCCACCCATCCACGCTTCTGATTGTGATTCACTCAGTCGTCGAGCAATTCTACCAAGTTTGTGGTCCAACATTGGAAGGAAAAGGATGTGCGCATGAATCTCCATGTTCTTGGTTAAAATCAAAATTGGGCAACCCAACATTGGAAGGAAAATGACAATAGCAGGAATCTCCATTTTCAGCTTCTTTGACTACGATATTTGTAACATATTGACTTTATTTTATATAATGGATCGAAGGAATGATTGATATGAGTATTTTATATTTTATATTAATTCCTAACACGACGAGTCGTGTCAATTTTATATAATGAATGAAATGATTGATTAATAATGAGCATGAACCCATCTTATAGATGCATTCGTTCCTAACCGGACGTATCGTGTCGATTTTGTCAAATTCGTTCGGATACATTCAAAATTGATATGAGTATTATTTAAATTAATTTTTATTTTCTGTATAAGATGTTAGTTCAGTTCAAATTCGTACAAGGGTCTTATGTCTAGTGCCACGATTCTCGCTCACAAACACCTCGGATAGTGCATTCGTTCCTATCACCACTGCAGTGTATCGCCCGACCATACTTGCTTTACACGTATAAGAGTTTCAGAATGGTGTGTTGCAGTGTGTATGGGGAATGGTATGCTGTATCGTGCAATCATTCGTTCTTTACACGTATAAGTGTTACGGGGTTGCGGTAACAGAAACAAAATCTTTTCAAATGAAATGATTCTCTTGCCCTCAAAAGTATCTTTCCGCCTTTCGGTTTCCGACCCCTGCTCCTATATGTGTCTTTTCGTTTTCATATGTGCCTCTTGGCATCAGTCGATACAAGCACGACCATACGTGTTTTTCATAAGCACCCCTTTGCTGCAAAACTTCACAAAATACATAATCACGATGTCTGGCTCATAACAAAATTCTTCTTCATCCGATACGGACGATGAACTGGAGGTAAACAACCTCCCTGCACCACGAGTGAATAAGGACGAACCTCAGGTGAATCTTTAATCTATTAAGTAGACAAGAAATTATTCTTATAGACAAACAAGTAGTGAAATTATTATTTATATTTGTTGGTCATTGTTTTAGGCCTCTAAAATTGATTCCGAGGCTACAGAGATTGGTAGTCTGATGGAGGAGTCGTCTAATGACTCTAGTGATGTTGGTGATCCAAATGAGGAACTTGAGGATGAGGAAGAAGAAGAGGAGGAGGAGGAAGAAAAGGATGGTGAGGAGGAGGAAGGGGAAGAGGACGAGGAGGAGGTGGAGGGAGAAGAGGACGAGGTGGAGGAAGAAGATCATATTGATGCCGATGATGAGGATGAAGAAGAGGAGGAATGAGAAGAAGATGAGGTACCAGAATCTGATCCCTTGGTGGTCGCCACTGCTCAATGGGCGTGGAAAGAACTGGAATGATACTGGAGGGAAATGAACCTCATTCTTTAAGGGGCGCCACCTCCATCCCCTCCAACAACTCCACGTCGATCACCTTCACCTCAATCTGTATTGCCTGGAGGAGCCTTCAGGTATGGGTCGACCCCATCCTTAGATGGAGATATCACTCCCAGGAGTGATGAAGGTAGTTACTGGCATGTTTCATCCCCTCCCCCTCAAATAGTGACTTTGACTACTGAATCATATACTTTTTACACTCTTTTGTCCCATGTCATTACATATTTTTGCTGCGTAATGAAATCGGCATATATATGACAAACTTTTTGACATGATATATTGAGTATCAGATCTTCCATTTCTTAATAGATCAAATGAAGTTCATAATATATCAAATGAAG